>VXBQ01009267.1:551608-608737 GCA_013400175.1 Phainopepla nitens | reverse complement strand
TTTTTTTTTTTTCCTAGGGAATATTTTAGTTTAAGAAATGAACCACACAACCCAGAATATGCTGGCAGGGGCAGTCTCCCAGAATGGAACTACTCATTAAACTCATTTATCCTCCTAACAGAGCATTCTGAGTGTGTTGCAGTGCATTAGGAACAAAGCTGGATCACTGAAAGGTCACAGCTCTCAAAGCCAGTCGCTCTGGTCAAGGTTGGGTTTGTACTAACAGTTTCAGAGATGCTTGTCCCTGACAGACATCTTCATTTAGCAGTTTTGTTCAACACCTCATTTTTGAGCTACGTGCCAAGTAAACCTCCAGAAAAATAAGTCTTGGAGAATGTGGAGGGGTCAGGGAGGTTGTTTTTGTTTTCCTAAGTTAAGGTAAAATACGAAATGAGGCAGGGTATCATAAACATGGTAGAGTTTCTTATTTGAGGCTGAATGTTTGGTTTTGTTTTTAGGGTTTTTTTAATCCTGTGCAGACTAGTAACAATAAAGAGCATTCCTTATTTGCTGGAAGTAGTTGAAGTGTTGGATAGTTTGTGGTGCTAGCTTAGTGAGCAGTGGACAGGCCACCACAATTACTGGAAACTCTGATGCTTTCTCAGCCGAAAGGGCTTGCACAGGCTCAAAGAAAGAATTGCTTGCCTCCAGCAGAAACATCCTCTGTGACATGAAGCAGGGGACAGCGGTATGGTTACACATCCTGTTCTAGTTGCAGCTGAGCACTGCAGATCTGGTTGCTCCCAGGACCCCCCTCCACTCCCTCAGCTGCTCAGTTTAGCTGCTTTTAAGGTTTCTTCCTAGCATAGTTCAGTGAAAATGATCCAGAAGGATTCCAGCACTTCTAACACTGGGATTATTTTTTTCTTCCTACCTGACCTGACCTAAGAAGCAGCTGTTGTTCCAGCAATTGCAGTGATGATGAGCCACAACCTACAGGAAGGCAGTGTGAGCTGTCTGCAGTGGGCTGCAGAGATTTAACCATTGAACTTGCCCCAGTTGTACTCAGAGCAGGCAAAGCCCTGTATTTCTAAAGCAGCACAAGGCAAAGAAGAAGTTCCACTGCCTCTGTTGTGCTAGTGCTCGGGATGAGCCATGGGGCTATCCAGCCTTCCCCCTTCTCAAGTGTGAATAAAAAGTGAGTTTCTGTCAGCATGTTGTGCGTGTTGTGCTGCTTGGGCACAGTAGCAGTCCTGGTCTGGTAGCCACAGTCTAGTAGTTTATATTTGTGTATTTGCTGCCCAGATGCAGCAGATGGTCGTCTGAATGGATTTTTATTCTTTTGCTCTGTCTGTGCCTCTTTGTACCACACTTAAAATGCTTTCCCTCTTTCACTTAACAGCTCCCAGTATCTGGAAGGTTATCACACCTCTGCAAGTGATTTGAATGCCCTGCGCAACATACTTAGTTATTTTTATATTTCCTAATAAAGATCTTTCCATGTTTGTGTTCTCTGAACTCTGCCCAGATTCTCATCCCTTTCATTCCAGGGACCGTTGAGGTCCCTGGCAGTATTTCAAACTACAGAGCAGTCAGAGGAATAGAAATCCCTGCTATGATGGAATAATCTCTGTGTTTAGCTACAAATTGTGCTGACCTTCAACTGCTGTGTTTAAAGGTAGCATTGCCGTCCACACCCTCATCTTGTGTGAGATGCTCACACAAGCACTCATGCTTTGGTATATTCTCGTATCCTAATCTCTGGCTGCAGAGATTCTGTGACACGAGCAGCGGATATCACAGCCCTCTTCCCCACATGATCTCCAAGTCCATGCTTATGTGTTGTATTTAGGAGCTTATGCATAATTTTCAGAAAGTTTTCAGGACAGGGGTTCTTCTGAGCTAATTAAAGTGATTGGAAGTCTTGTACTTAACCTGAGCATCTTAAATCTTTCTGCAAGGACTGAATTAAGACCCTCTTCCTGAAATGAGAGCTGAAATGAGAGCTGTCTTAAAATGGGACTCAATACAGCCTAGTGCTAATAAAACCATCAGTTTAATTTAACATGGCTGTGCCTGTGTAATAAAGCAGATAGAAGATAACTTGCCTCAGTAGGTCCTGTGTTTTGTATTTGATGGGTCTGGTTTACCATGATGCATGCACTGTCTACAGATCATTAGCTTTAATGGTGACTGAAACTGGAGTTAGCAAGAATTCCTCTGTGACTCTCTCTTTCTACTGCATATGCTGTCGTTTATTATTAACCTGTGTCAACAGCCCTTCCAGTAATTTATAAGCCACATTATGCTGCTCTTTACACCTGATGCTATTAAAAGTAGCATTTTCAGGAAGCTTTGGTGAAATACTACACTGATGACTGCACTTAGTCAGACTTTTATGTGCTGTCTTTTCTGTTTTGTACTTTTAAGCTTTTGGAAATGCAATCACATTTAGAATTACGTTCTTGTAGGTGTTTTTCTGCAATTGTTTAATGCCAGAGAGGTCAGCCAAAAATCTGCACTTGTCATCAGTGAGAATTTTGACATGAAACTCTTTGAGAAGTCTGTGATTCTTTTGATGTTGTTATTCATTCTGAATACATTTAATGTATTTCTTCATGTGTTATACCATCGCCCTAAAAATAAGATTGCAATTTTTGAAACTCATAGTATCCAAGTCTTCTTTAAACTAAAAAAAAACACAACCAAACCCAAAATGAAAATAGTGAAGTGTGTCTGTATACTGTATTTCTGGTAACAAAATCTAGACTCACATCTTTCATCATGTCACTTCAGTTAACTCATGTCATTTTGACCACCATGATAGTTCACATCTTTACATAAACTCCAGTTTCTCAGAGACTGCAGTAAAATTTTTTTTAGTTAAAAATTGGCCGGACACCATCGAATAATAATCAGTACAATACAATCAGTAGTTTTATTCACAGGGATTTATTAGTCTAGCCAAAAACATACACGGTAACCTTGCTAAGTCATCTGCTTTAGGCACCAAGTTGAATGAGACATGTTAACAGTTAAAATAATCACAGTCTGCAGACTTTTCTCATTTTTCCACTAGGCTATTTAAAAAAAATTAGTATATGATTCTGCTTGAAGAAAGGATTGAATATCTTTGTATAAAAATGAGCCATTGGTCTTTAATGTAAAGATATCAGAGAATTTACCTCTGTAGATTGTAGACATTATTATTGAACTTTGGCTAGTTTCTTAGATTTGGTCAAAGTAATTGATTAATCTCAGAGGAATACCTTTTTGTATTTTCTGAGCTATATGCAATAGGTTTTGTTAGACTAGGAATAATAGATCTAGTGATACTTAGAGATGGTATTCCATCCTCTACTGAAATACAGACATCCTGTTCATCAGGAAGCCTATAAGACAAGCTTCCATTAAAAGCAAAATGATAGCAAGATCATTAAAATGTCCCAGGTTTTTTTTTGGACAGGGAGATCTGCCACCTGAGGAGAATATGCAAATCTACTTATGCAGATTTGTTTAAAGTGAGAGTACATGATTTTAAAATACTTTGTTCCAGTGTTTTATGCTCTGGCGACTTTGATTGTCTTCTACTGTTTCATACATTTCTTGGTTTTAGAAAACAAAGTGTCATCTTTGTTCATTTTCTCTGGATTTCAGATGATGATGGTTTTAGCCTCACGCCAAACACAATTTGTTTTGGTTTAGGCTAACTAGTCATTTCTAACCACAGTCTGTCACTATTTGGACACTTCTGTGGCTGGTAGATGCTGGAACTTGGCTAAGGCTCTCTCAGTTTTACTGATTTGATGGGCAGATTCACAGTCTGTGATAAACCTAAGACTACCAGAGCTCACACCCATATTTAAAATCTTTCATTTTTAAGCATTTAAAGTGAATGCTAGCTCAAATAAATTATCACAACACAAATAGATTTTTTAGTCTAGTCTAGGCTTGTGTAGCTTGAAATGTCTTGTAATGCTTTGCTGGGGAATTACTGAGTCCAGCTGGATTGCCAAGTACCTGAGTCCAGCTATACACTGGGTAACTTTCAGCTGATGGAGCTCTGCTGAGCTCAGCACTGAAGTTTGGGGTGGTTAAGCTGAGTACAGAACATTCACTCCACTGCAAGGTTAAATCATTTGAGGCTTTCTAACTCAAAGATAAAATGGGATCCTGCTAGATTCCTGCTTTCCCATATGCTGCCATGATTTACTTATGTCTCTTTTAAGGATTGAAGAGACACAGAGACTACTGTATCTGGGCTGACCAGCTAGAATGATACAGCCTCATTTTGGTTTTGATTGTTGGATTTCTTTACATAAAATTCAGTCTAATAAGAAATTGTCTACTGATAAACCATATTAGCTATAAAATCCCAATCTATGGATTACATCATTTTACCTCTATCCTTTGGTAAGACTTTCTAGTCTCACTATCTTCAGTTTCCAGATTGATTAAAAATACATTCAAATTCATTCTAAACCAAAGCAGGAAAAACGTATCTCTAAATTTTCTGTAATGTTTCCCAATTGAACTGATGTGGGAGTAAAGTGTGATTGATAACAAAGTGTAATAGGATTTATTGTACCGTATTGGGTATACACAATTATTCCTGTTTCCTTTACTTTTATTATATCATTAAATGCACAGAACCAAAGTTTTACCAAGTGGACTAAGACTGGCTGTGAAAAACACAAATAGGGAAATCTCTTTTACCTTCCTGTGTTTCTTGGGAGTAACTGCACAAGTCTCTCTCCTCCAAGGTGGATCTTTGCGACATTGACAGTAAAGTACATTTTCCTTTGTCCTCTCTCTGAAAACTGGCATGCCCTGTATGTGGAACTGAATGGGAATAGTCCATTGAGATTATCTTTAATGTCTCTTGTCAGCTTGGATGAAAGTCACATCAAAAGTGCAGCCCTCAACATATGTAAATGTAAAGCATAAGTAATTTTATCTCAGAGTCAACATCTCCAAAGACCATTGTGGCCCACACACTGGTAGGGTCTCAAAAACTAACAACAGATCCAAAAGACAGAGCTGCACAGTGCTGCCCTGTTTTGTAGGCTTAGCAATAAAGCTCAGAAGTCCCCAGCAAAAGTAGAGTCACAGAGATAATCTTTTATTACTAACCAGCCTTAGTTTCTCCCCACTTTCAAACCGGACTGAATTTTTCCTAAATCGAAACTTCTGTAATCTTGCTTAAGTTAAATGATTTCCTTAATAACCCTTCCTCTATGTTTTCAAGTGGCCAGTAGTTCCCTTTCTCTGCTTTTAACCTTCTTTACACTTCCCTCCATGTATACCTCACGCTTTTCTCTTCTGTGTGTATCTCATGTACCTCTTCTCAAATCTCCTACACTTCTCATTTCTCTGTTCCCATCTAGCAGACTCTTCTGCTCTCTGTCTCTTCATCATGTCTGAGACATATGTGTAAAATCAGAGTTCTCCTAGAAAGGTATCCATCTATCCTGGAAGGGATCTGCTTATTGATGCAGACATGGTAAGAAAGGAGAGAAATTCTTCATTCTTCCTAGTCAAGGGCTAAATGTAGGATTAGAAGACCTCTTTTAGTCTGAATTGAAAAGCATTTTAACTGCTGGTTTGATTCCACAGGTGCCTTTCCCAAATGTGGCTTCATGGCACAAAGTATCAAGTGGAGTTTCTTGCAGGACTCCCATTTGGTGCTGCCTCAAAGTAACCTGGTCTGGTCTTCTCCAGTGGGCTGCTAGCTGCCATGGAGCAGCATATGGACAGTAGCACAGGCTATAAAACCTGTTTGCTAGAGGATGCCTCCCTTTCTAGTGGTCCTTTTGATAGTCTCCAGAATCTAAATATTCCTGTCATTACTATGTTCCAACAAACTGTATGTTAGAAATTAATATATATGTGACAAACCCTTTAACCCTTTCAGAACTCAGTGGTTTGCTTTTATTTTTAGAATTTATCAGGTAGGATTTTTTGAAGTCATGCTCTGTAGTCACAGGAGGAACTTGGAGCTGCCTACAGTATTTTCCACTCGGATTGAGATCACATCACTGTTTCTGCTGTGTCTTGTTTGAAAAGATGAAGGAAAATGATGCTCTGTATGTAGAGCTCTCAAACAAGGTTTTGGGCCAACAGCAATTTTTTTTACTCATCTTAAACAAAAAATGACTAAAGGTTCTTTCCAGTGCTTCGTAAAACATTCTGCTTATTTTTATGTAGGATAAATGAATATAAGTTTAAAAATGTCAAGGAAACATCCTTGTTTTGATTACATTAAAAAAAATCAGATAGCTTAGCCCTAAAGAATTTATACATATTTCTCTCTGATGTCACAGCTTATATGTAAGTCAGGGGTTTCTGATAGTGCCAATGATGTATGGCTTTTGTCTCCATAGAGTAACCAAGCTGTAGGCAGCACACAAGCCGGTGGCATCCTGACAGAGTGATCTGATGTATTTTGGAACGTGTCTAGACTGGATTTCTGTCCTGGTGGCAGAAGTAACTCTTGACATATGTTTATACAAGAAATGGATTGTGTCCAGGGTAGTCGGGAAAGTATTTTCAGAATTTGTGCTGTGTGTTTACAAAGCAGCTTGGTCTGAATTAGTGCCTGCAGAAAAAAAATTATTTTCCTCTGATGAGTAAGATTCACATCACTAGGGGATTGCAACCATGACTTTCAGTTCTAGGAATTTTACAAGCTGGGATAAAAAGGCTTACAAAGCCTTCTCCTTAGTTAACCTCACAGATATGTAGCTAAATGCAATCCACTTAATGTCTGGACAAGTGTTTTATCCACTGGAGGAGTCCTAAAAAAAGATACATAATCAATCATCAGGTGCTAACAAGAAAGATCACTGTCTACAGAGATATAGCAAACACTAGATAAGGAGGAGGAAGGTGTTTTGGAGAGGATTTAGCACTCAACTGAATGTAACAATGAGGAGCCATTGTGTTCAAACCCATTAATTGCTGCGGATAAAGAAGGAACGTGTAGCAAAACAATTATGGAAAAAGGATGGAGAAAAGACTGGAAATGAATGTCTTGATAAGAGTTTGCTGTAGGGAGAGCAAGAAAGGCACACATTTAAGTTGTGGGGTTTTTTTAGGATGGGGTTAGGAGTGAAACCTAACCCAAAGTTACAGCTTTGCATAACACAGATGAAAATAGTCATGTACCATCTCTAAAAAGCTGAGATTCAAATATTTAAATTTCTTTTGAATTTCGTTCAGACTTGTGGGGAAGGGTTCCGGGTAAAAATTTCTTTTATTAGGTCCACAGCTTTTATCTGCAGGACTAGACTGGTTTAATTTGGAGTACCTAATGTGAGATCAGATTGAAGTTCAGTTTTAAAACTAATACTCTCACCTTTAAACTAGCTTTTGCTTAGAGGTTATGACACAACCGTTTTCGTCTGTTTTTGCCAGGCTGCTGATTACTGTTTTTTTCTGTCTGTGAACAGAGTGGATGCCACTTGCTGAGGTGCTTCAGATCCCTGGAGCTCTTTTAGCACCTCTTTTAGGCTGCTTGTTCCCCTTCCCTGATTCAAGCCCTTTCAATAAACAGTGTCTTTGAAATTGCTTGCTCTAAGCTCAGTTTCTGGATGTTTCAAAAGCCAGTCACTTTATTCTTCTGGCTTCAATAAAGACCTTGAAGTTCATTTTTTCCTAGGATTGAATTTCAGTGTTCTATCATTTTTCCCCCAAGGAAGGTATAAATGTGAACTACAGAGAAGTTATCATTCTGGAGTTTGGCCAGAAAGAGTGCTTTTCTGCCTGAGTTTAGACATCTGTTTAGATACGTTCCTGAATTTGAGCCAATATTTATAGCCTGGTTTTGGAGTTCAGTGAACAATAAGTGAGAATCATGCATGGCAGTTGTTTTTTTAAATGTTTTTCAAAATGTGGGAACAATATTTGCCAACAAATTATTCAGTAATTTCCAAGAAAGACTGAGCTTGATGAGGTAACCTTTTGTGTAAAAAGAAACAGAGGACAATATCCATTCCTATTAGTTGCCCTGCTTCAATTTTAAATTCTTCAAATTTAATTAAAGAAGAGTTCCTGTGAAACAGTGTTCACAAATGACACTATTTCTTTGTAATAGAGCAACAGTGAAGAAGAGTTTATATTTATAAGCTTTTTGTTTAAATATGTACAAATATGTACACATCTGTCAACTAACAAGCTCTTGAAAATATCTGGGTTATAACTGACAATGATTTTTTAGAAGTGTGGATAATTACTGTGGGAATTATTTTGGTAACATACACTTCATTTTGAAAATGTATTGTCTTGTAAAGTGATGGAAACAGGCTATCAAATTTTGTACTGATGATGTGTTGTTCTTTATAAATTAGCTTTTTTATTGATGATAGTTTAGTAGTTGTGGACAAGTGGCAAAGATGACGTGCTTCCCTGCAGAACTCTATAATTACAAGGTCTCTGAAGAACTCTGTTAACAGGTTGAGATGTACTGTCTGCGTGAGCTGACTATCTCATAATGCCATTGGAATTATGAGATGCATAATTCATACTCATTTTGATTGTAAATCAGAGGGACGGGAAGGGACTACATTTCTCTCTGTGAAAACATTGTGAAAAGTATTATTCTAGTTTAGTATTTCATATTCAACTAAACTCATTAACTAGATACAGTAAGTTTGGAATATTAATGATATGAAGACCATAATCTTTAATGGATTATGGAAGCATCATTCTAGAGGAAGCAGCAAGTAGTGTGAAAATATAGTCAAGTTCACATTAAAAGCTTTAAATGAATTTTTATCTTGATTTTTTAATAGGTAAATACCTGCAGTATCAGTCTAGTTTTGAATCTGAACTACTCAAATGTTACTAAAGGCAACCTACATTTCCTTTAAATAGTTGGATTTTACATTTCCTGGTTCTCACTTTTTCAGTGTCTCTATTATTTACTTTCACCAAGAATTTTGAATATAAAATTTGCATCTCTAGGCATACTTGTTTTGACTCAAACCTTCAAAGATTCATATCACTGCATATGATTTGCATGGAGTTTGGTCTCCTAATTCTTCTTTGATGGAAGTGAGGAACATTTTTACATTCTGTGAGTTTCTGTAAGATGGCCTTATATAAGGCTGAATTCAAATTGCGTTAGGACTTAGAGCACAGCAAATTGAGGCTTACACACACCCAGATTCCAGTCTAATGTGGCATCCAACCCAGTCTGTGTACTCAGGTAGGACTGTTGGGAAATGCTCCCAGGACCCATTTTAGATAAGACTTTAATGATTGTCATTAAGAAAGTATTTTTGGGAAATACCTTGTTATTATTTTATACCAGAATTTTAGAGATCTTCAGATTTTTAAATTTTGTTTTGAGAACAATATGCTAATTTAAACATGTCTTAGTACTAAGATAGAGCCTGAGGCTGTTTGCTTTTCCTTGCATTTGTATTCTTGTCTTGTTGGGGCAAGCAGTGATCCAGAAGTGTAAAGACAGGCTGTGTAACCTATGAGAGCAGCTGAACACAGAAAAATTGGCCAGATACAGCCTAAGATAAGTCACTACATTTAAAACTTCAACTGTGCTTCTCAGATCGGCCTGAAGTACAAGTTAAGGCCTATTCTCTGCCAGCTACATGGACAAATTAGGATTCTTCTGAAATGTAGTGCCTTCTACTGCTCCTTCCCTCTTGCAAATGTACTGATGATGGAGATGTTTCTGCTTCAGATCAGGGGGTCACAGTGTTTATGCATTAGACCACGGATTCATCATAGAATCATTTAGGTTGGAAAAGACCTCTAATATTGTGGTGTCCAGCTGTGGCGCTGCTCAGTCCATCACTAAACCATGTCCCCAAGTGCCACATCTGCATGTCTTAAGTACCTCCAGGGATGGTGACTCCACACTTCCTGAGCAGCCTGTTCCAATGCCTAACCACCACCAGTGAACCAGTCTTGTTGAACAGCCAGCCTAAGACTTCCCTGGCACAGCTGGAGGCCATTTCCTCTTGTCCTGTCTCTGGTTGCCTGGGAGGACAACCTCCACCTGGCTACAACCTCCTTTCAGGGGGTTGTGGAGAGGAATTAGTTCCTCCTGAGTCTTGTTTCAAGAGAAACTAAACAACCCCAACTCTCTCAGCCTCCTCTCATCCTACCTGTGCTCCAGAGCCCTCGCCAGCTCCGTTGCCCTTCTCTGGACACACTCCAGCACCCCAGTGTCTTTCTTCTCACATAGTGACTTCATAGAGCTAAATTTAAAATGTCAGGCAGCTCACTGCGAGCACTAGTGAGAGCACTGCACTGCTCTTCTGTGTTTGGTTCAGTCAGATTGATAGAGATGTCTCTTCTGAGAAGTCTCATAGCTCTTGTGTGTAAGAAACTGCTTGGAAAAATAGTAGCAGAGAAGAGATAATAATAGTAAATAATATATTTTTAAAAAAGCTTTCAAAGAAAGATCTTTATGTTCATGTGCAGGTCCTTAGCCATCTGTTCTGTTCCTTCAGATTAGGAAGAGACTTTTGAGAACTCAGTTATTACAGTCCTGTTGCCCTCCTTTAGGCTGAGCAGTAGCCAGCTAGAGGGGCATTAGTATGATGGGGCAAGAGCAGTGGCTCACAAGTGAAGTTTCATCTCACCCCACTGGGAATTCATCTCAGGGCGTAGGACAGCCAGTCATACCAGTGCCAGAGCTCTAAAAGCAGCATGCAGCATCTGATCAACAAAAGCCCACCAGATGCTACTGTGATGCACATTTTGGCTGACTTCTGACTATTCTGGGGCCCATTCCATTTGCAAGTTGGCCTTCAAGGTTAAGTCAACGTTTTCCTGCAAATCCTGCCAAGCCTTTCCTCCATCACCATGAGAAGCACACAGAAATGTCTCAGTTTGCTTTGCCTGATAGCCAGCAGGCATCCGTAACTGCCTGGTTAAACTGCCCCCTTTGTTGTACCAACCCAGGATAGCATCTTAAATCTCCCTTTGTACACCTGGGTGTCAACATAAGTGTGCCTGAGTGTGCCTGAGTTCAAGGTTTTCCTGTTTATTCAGTCTCCATTGAATGTAGATCCTCATCAGATAGAGGACAGGAATTCTTAGTAACTCTGCAGTTTAATATAATTCATATGAATTGAGAAATAAGTGCACCAATAAATGTTTCTAATATCTTTGAAAATCATTAACCCACATATTACACAGTCTCGCACCTTTCTGCCATAAGTCTCACCTCAAAGCAGAAAAAACTGTTCTGCAAATACATAGTAGCATCCTAATTTTTCTTCTCCAAGATTCTTCCGATAATATTACGGCCAAGAGTTTCTTTCTTTTTTTTTTTTTTTTTTTTTTTATCAATACTCATTCTTTAAGCAGTTTAATTTTATGTGGCATTGTAATAGCAAGATCTGGTGTATGGTCTAAAGCTGTTTTCTGGAATTGCTCTGAGGCAGCAATATGGAAAACATAATCTCAGTTGTTCTGAATGTAAGCATTGCACCCTGGATTCCACTAAGATCTCAGCTGGTTCTCAGTATTTTTCTTGCCCTCAACCTGTACTTTAGATTGTCCTGATGAAAACACATGAGAACATCCAAATGAGATGGATGTCATGGATTGATGTTGCCCAGACAAGAACAGAACTGGAAAGAAGATGTAGGACTTAATAGTTTTAGGAGGACCCTGGAGAAGGTTGAACACTTACGTAAGTCTGAGATGTTGGTTTTGCCTGTTAAATGTGAAAATGATGAATTATTAATGTTCTTGTTAACATTAAATAGCCAAACTGTATTAACTTCTAGAGTGCTTTATTGCAGTGATTAGGTAAAGTGTGGCCTTTAGAGTTTTAAAGGAGATATATGGCACAGTTACATACAGAAAAATTGTATTTCTTGTATTGTAAAATCTCCTCAACTGAGTATCATGAACCACTCCATCAGGACTGTGTATTTAATTAGCATTGATAAAAATTCTTTCAGTTTTTACATATTTATTTAAAAGAACTGGAATAATTTTTTTCAAATAAAAACAGTTGTACTTCTTAAGAAGTACTTGTCTTTAGAAGCCCTTTACAAATGGCTTTTTGTGTATATCTAGTGAGTATATTAATGCTTTTTTTATGTCCTGGGTCAACCTGTTGTGAGATCAAATGAGGCAGATGCGCAGAGCAAGAGGAATGAGAAGGAATAAAATTTCCATTGAAGTGTCTGAAACTCTTAAAGAATGGGATTTTCCTCAATAACTGTGCAGAGCTATGCTTCATTTACCTTCTAAAATGTACCTTTAAGATACCAAGAGCTCCCTTGGAGTGGTCATCTGATTGCACTGCCTTAAATGTAGTGGGGGAGCACCAAAAGGAGGATTTAATCCACCAGATTTGTTCATCTATCTCACACCTGAATTTTAGGCACTCAGACAATATACCTAAGTCTTCTCAAGCCATTAATTACTCGTTTAGAGGACAAGGACTCTGGAAAGTTCCTACACAGAGCTCATGTCTTACCAAAATTTGGCTCCTAAGTTCTCCCTAGGAAGAGTTCCTGCTTTTGCTGTAATTGTTTAGGCAGCAGGCCCAGATTCAGGGGGTTTGTGTCATTAGCTATCTACTACTTCAGTGGGTTCTCTTCAGCAGGGCATTATTTCTTCTTCTGTGTTTTCAGAGCACCAAGCTCTGCTGAATTTTTTTGCAGTGGCTAGGAGTAGCACTTTAATGGAAACATTCAATGTTAATATCTGTGATGGCTCTGAAAATCAGGATGAGAACCTTACCTGGCTGTGAGCCAGGTCGCATCCAGGCTGTTCTTCCACTTCACCTCCTTGTGTGATACTGTTTAGAAAGCCTCAATGATCTATCATGTCCTGCTGTATAGATCATGATCTAACCATGATCTATCTGTTCTGTTATATATAAAGCAACTGACATTCTTCTTTCCCAATGTATGTGTTTACTGGAAGAGTAACACATATAGGATAGGACTTTTTAGCATTTTTGTCAGCAAACGTAAGAGGTTGAGAATGATACCACTTACAAAAACCCTAATACTAGATGTTTCTCTGGAACAGTCTTGTTTTAAAATCAAGTTCTAGAAGACAGCTTTTTCTTTCTTCAGTTTGTGTAAAATTTCATTACATGTTCTGCTTTTGTGTTTTGTGTTGTTATCACAACAAGTTTCTTGGCTAAAAAATCATTTATTCCGAGTAGTAAATGTTTCATTATAGTTAACAATAGTGAGGTTTCTTTCAACATGAGGTATAACGGAGATAACTGCCAAGAGAAGTTAAATTACTACTTCCACATTACAAGCCTGAATCGTTGAGGTTTCTTGGATACTTTTTCATAGCAAGTCTCACTAGTAGCAGAAAAATTAGCAGTTTTCAGAAAGTATGAATTTGATAAAAGGCACCTTTATGCCTCTTCATCACTATATACACAGATTTGCTTCTAGCAACTGTAACATACATTTGCACATGCTAGTCCTCCAAAAAAGAAAAAAAGGATATTTGAAGTGCATGAAAATAATGCCCCTAAAATAATGTGAAGATTATGGAGTCTATCTAGAAATCAGTTATGGAGAGATTTCATTATCTTCAGTGTTTCTCAAAAACACACTCTACTAATCTGTTTCGTCTGATTAGTATCAGATTCAGAGTCTATTCGTGATTTATTTTCATAGAAACAGATGTTATCATTTGTGGTGGAATGGAGACATATTCTGGGCATTATGTAACCTTCTTTGGCATTAACTTATGCTACATGTTTTTCCTTCATTTTGCCATAACATTGTAATTGTACCCAAATGGTTCTCAACGTGTTTCCATAGATACTTGACATGTTCAGACTTTGTGCAGTGTATGCCTTGGTCTCACAGATAGCTCTTGTTTTTAAACTCTGAGATCTGCTGCACCCATAGTTTTTAAATCATAATTGATACTGGTTATAACACAGCAGTTTTGTTCACGTATTTCAGTGCTGTCCACCAGCTCATATTCTGTAGCTTGTGATGAATTTTGCAACATCTCTGCTTGCCATTGAAGTGTTCATGAAGTGCTGTGGGCTCCCTTAGTGGGAGCCCTCTCCACACTAGCAGGTCTTGGGAGGAGAGGTCGTGGACGAAGGTGAAGGCTTCAGACCAAGCAAGAGAAAGAATAGATGATTTGGGAAAACTGTATGAGCATAATGAACCTATGGAGAAACAACTAGATGCTGGAGCTTCCCTAAAGATACTCTGGCCTGATATTACACTTCTGTGTTGGCATTAGTTTGAGGTTCTCCTTCAGAAGCTGCTGCTCTGTTTGGGCCCTGCTAATTAGCTCCCAGGTTTTTTTAGTTAGCTCATACCTAACTAGAAGATTTGTCACAGCACTTGTAGGCAATTGATTGGAACATATTTTAAATCACTGGGAGCAGAGAGGTACCTGAATCATTCTTTTGTGCTACTTCAATCTGCTTCTGCCTCCTGAGATGAAAAGGAAGGACCTGTCTGACATCAAGAACAGATACAAAGTATGCTTTGTACATGCACAACAGCTCTTTGACTGTCTTTTGTGGAGGGCTTTTCCTCTTCCACAGACTTAATTTCTTGCTGTTTCTTTAAAGTCCTACTGGCCAACCTCAGCTGGCAGGGAAGGCAAAGGAGTCAGATTTCTTTTGAAGTAAAGGCGATTGTTACTTCAAAAGCAGGTCAGCGGATGGGCTTGGACTGGGAAATGACATTTTATCTGGATGTTCTGAGAGGCTTGAAAACCTCTGTGTTGCTGCTAGAACATATGTAGGAAGGGGTATGCTCTATAAGCCAGGTCAAACAAGCTGAACACCCCAAAAAGTGCAAGAGAACATCTTCTAATCTTCTGGTACATGTATTTTACAAGCCCTGATGAGGTGAATGTAGGAGCCTGTGCTGGGACTAAGCTAGGGCAGCGCTACAAAGCACGAGGTGCCCCAGCCCCTGGATCTGATGGAGCAAATCTGCATCAGCCATTCCCACTCATTAACTGTAAATTTTTGTCAGTGGAGAAGTACAGGAAGTAAGAAATTATTACCTAGTAGTCCCCATCCTCTCAATATAATGTATAAAATTTCTAGTATGCAGACCTTAGGAAAGTGGAAAAGATTACAGCTGCATGGCCTTCTTTGCCAAGTATTGCTTATGATAATTTTCCCAAACTTAAAAAAAGAAATTCTAGAGAAAAGGAAAGACATGTTTTATCTTAAGTTATTATTATATACAAATATATGTTATCTTAAGTATTTTAAATAATTAATAATATTAATTATTATTAATAATTCCTTATTATGCCAAAAAAGTTACAATATATTCAAAAGAAGTAAACAATTATTTTTCGTAATTTCTGAATGGAGACAGTTTGAAAATCTTCAGCCTTTTGTAGATAGCAAGTGGTGTCTACATGTCCAGAAAGCAAAACTATGAGCGTGGTCTTTATCAGCTCATGTTGCAGAGGAGACCAGAAGAAAAAGCACAACTAATATAAAAAGAAAATGTCATTTATGAGTTTCTGTGTTTCTAAATTAGAAACTGACTTTTTAAAAAAAATCCTCAATAGTTTTGATTTGTTCAGTTTTTGCTGAACAGAGTAGCAGTTTTGCTGCTAACCAAAGTCAATCTCAAATTTAGCACTCACCTGCAGGCTGTTCTGCTTCAAAACAGCATTGGCCAAATACATGCAATAGACTAATGGTAGACAAAATTTTAATAGCAAAGAAATATTTTTCCCTATGTTCATACATTTGAAAGGATGTTTCAGACTTTTTGCATGTATGATTCAAGTGTTAATACGCCAGGATAATGGCACTTTATCGTTGCAGTTTGACTCCTGCCAGGGGCACATTTGCTGTTTGCTAACGAGAGTGTTGATGTCAATGCAACTGTATCAGCTGACTTTTCGGCTATTCATTTTTAGATTTCTGTCACTGTTTACCTGTAATAATATGCTCAGCAAAGTGAAAGCACTGAAAAATTGTACTTCCAATTGTAGCAGAGACAAGCATGAAGATGTACGTGACCGTGGGTTTAAACCAAAAATGATAGATACATTCTTTGGGTGCAAGTGTATTGATAAAGATTAGGTTGTGTGCAGGAGGATGCACATTTTTAATATTTGAGCTCAACAGAACGTGTTATGGTAGCTGGGCATAACTGCCTGAAATTATCAGTTCATCACTACGATTTAACCAGAGAATAACAACGTCTATCCCTTCTGCAGAATGGCATTAGTTATGGCAGCATATTGATTTGTAGGACTTTAATCTATCTCTCACAGCTTGAAAGATTTAGGATCTCTGACCTCTTCCTGTGGTTCACCATGGTTTGCAGCATTCATTTCTTGTAGCATCAGCCTTAAGTATATTGTAGGTAATAAAATGTATCTTCAGGCTCGTGATAAATGAGGGCAGGTAGAACTAGAGTTGTGGGGTGTCCGCTTCTGGGCTGTCACATTTCCTGTGACCATTGTAGGGGACTGGACTCATTGAGATGCTGCCTCCCATTCCTGTGTTCCTGCCAGAATTCTTTGAGCCTTTCAGCAAAATATGCCAGGAGGTTTGATGATGTTTAAGTAACCTTGCCAAAAGCTTTTGTTTACAAGTCCTTTACAAACAGTGCCTGCAGCTGCCACAAATGAGTGGTTTAGGCCACTTCAAGAGTAACAATCAAAGGTATTACCAAAAGCATGTTTTAATATAAATTTGTGAAAGTGTGACTTAAAAGAGTTTGATGGCAAGGTTCAATCTGTTACTACAGAGGTGAAGCATACAGGGAAAGTAGAATTATAATGAATTGTGCATGATTTACACAAGGGCCAGGGTAAGGGTGCATGGGGTAAGGGAGATTTCCCTGTTGAGTTATGGGGTAGACCCCCTTGCTTTCTAAACTTCTGATGGAGCCTAAGTGCAACTGAATCCAAATGTCATCTCAGTCTTCATCCATGGGATATCTAAAGGATTTAATAGGGAAATCCTGCTGTTGGGTCTCAGGATTCAGAATGGACTCCCTTGCTTTCTAGACTTCAATGCAATCTAGGTGTGGCTGAGCCCAGTCTTAGCCTCAGACCTGGGCAATGATTTATGCCTGAAGGATTTAGCAGCACTCAATAATTGACTAATTTAATATTTACAAAGTGATTAAATAGTAATAATCACAATAGTAACTCAGTTATCTGTAGGGTGTTTAAATGCATGCACGCAGACACAAAGATGTGTGTGTGCGCGTATATTTATATATATATGTGCAAAGATACTTGTTAAAAGTTCCACTTTGTTTCACTGGAGTGTCAATGAATTACTCACATTGAATGTCTTGGCACTCCTCAGTGGGAGAGGCTTGGGTGTCAAGGACTGGGGGTGCCAGCCCAGGCCAACTCATCAGCTTTTGGTGCCAGTCCTCTGAGTACTGCAGTTTGACAGTTTGCAAGCTCTGGGTGGCATCCCACTCTGAGGGACATGCTGGTACAGCCTGCCGTGGTCTGGTAGAACTCAAAGGACCTCACTTAGGACCCCTGTTTATAGGGTCACAAGATGACTGGCATTTTTTTCATTAGTCTATTTCCATCCTGACTGTAACCCAAGTTGGTAATTCCTGAAATTATTCAAAAGCCCAGTTGCACTGGGGTTACGATTCAGGTGGGTAAAGTTCCAAGGCTATGAGGGGTTGACTGATTATTGCTCGTTGCCCTCCTTGGTCACAGAGCACGTGTCCCTGATATGAACAGTGCTACTCCACCTTAGCCATGCAAGCGTTCCTGGTATGATCAAGGGACATTTCATTGCCCAACTCATTACACAAAAGACAAGGTCTAATGAGAATTATTGAAATTGTGGAACAGGCTTGAGGAGGTAGAGCAGACCCCAGGAGGGCTAGGAAATGCACCACCACAGAAGCCCTGCACTGACACTGGAGAGGACTGCCATCCTTTTGGGGTCCTTCTCTTATAGAAATTCCGGTTTTTCTAACTCTCTATATTATATAATTTTACTGGCACAATATAACAGCAAGAATAAACATTTAGTAGGTAATATAAAACTTGGACAACAAAGTCCTGTCTCTGCAGAATCAATGGAAAAAGCTTAACCTTATCCATGGGGTCACTTGATGTGTTTGTACTGGCTGCAGAATATGATGGCTGTCTCGAGGTGAGCTCACCTGCATGTTCAGAGGACTAGGCTGAGCATGTTAAAGGAAAGCTTCATAGGGCCTGATGTATTCCTAGTTTCTGAACCACCCCATGTGAAGACAATATCATGCCATACTCTGCAGAAGAGGCTTACAGTGACCACTCACTGGCTGCAGTGAGACAAGTCTCATTTCAGAGCTCTGCTAGAGGACACAGAGCAACTCAGTCTAAAGAGGATTAGGAAGTAATCTTCCATGAAGACAGTAATTTTCCATCCACCATTGACCCTTGTTCGCAAAGAGCTGATCAAATGGAATATGGAGCCAAACTGTTCCCGTGTGCCTAATGAAGGGGGCTGTGCCCTGGGGCCCTGGTGCATGTCCAAGAGGTCTTACATCCATAGATTTATTGAATCATCGAATGCTTTGGCTTGGTAAGGATCTTTAAAGATTGCTTAGTCCAATACTCCTGCCAGGAGCAGGGACACTCTTCAATATATCAGGTTGCTCAAAGCCCCATTTTGAACACTTCCAGGGATGGGGCATCCACAGCTTCACTGAGCACCTGTTCCAGTCCCAGCAGCTTCACCAGAAGAAATTTCTCCCTTATGTTTTATGTTTTATGTTTCAGTTTAAAACCATTACCCGTTGTCCTGTGGCTGTCAGCACTGGTAATAATTGTTATTTTTACAAGTCTCCTTTATATATTGAAAGACCACAATAAGGTCTCCCTGCAGCCTTCTCTTTTCCAGGCTGAACAACTTCATTTATTCCAGCAGAGCCATTTGGCCTTGTGTTGCTTGATATCCACCCTTCCTGCCACCGTGTATATAATTGTGGCAGTTGCTAAGCATGTGAGGGATGAGGAAATGCTAAAATAGCAATGCTTTTCAAACAATAGAAATTAAATAAAAAATAATAGTGCTTATAGCATAGTATGGGACTCCTTGCTATTTTTATCCTGATTGTGCATTTGTACTGCTGCTCCTTGTACATGCAGTTGTACATCACCCAGATTCACAGTTAAATTAAAAAGGATGGGGACCAACAGACACATGTAAAGGGATTTGGAGTTGCAGATTGCAGAGATAACAAATCCTTCAGATCTGCAGTGTGGTAATTTGGTACTGTATTATGGTATATTGGGTTTCAAAGCAATTCATACTCATTAGCAGAGAAAGTTAAATGCTTGTTTTAACCTGATTCTAAAGAAAATGTGTAATTTCAGCACCTAGTAGGTTTATTACCTTCCTTTGTTAGATTATCATGTTTTACACTTGGTTCATACTAATCCTTTTCAAGTTTTATCAAAGTAGAAATCACAGCCATAATTTTTTATTATTCCCCTTCTAAATTGGATGTTATGAAAAGACAGTGAAGAAATTCTGGAGGATAAAACCTGATCTGATACCTGACCCTTTATTGTTCAGGATTTTGGCTAAATATACGCATAAATGCCAATTATGTTACTAATTCCTCTAACACTAGTGAAGGCATAAATATGAGTAACTCCAAAGTAACAACGTGGTCAGGACTTCCCTGTTTCCACTTTGTTACAAATCTATTCACATTACTGCTGAAAGTGATGGTTTTTAAAATAATACACTTTAAAGAACATAAAACAGCCGCCATCAGCTCTCCCCACCCCTCATCAGAGTCCCATTCTGCCAGTTAAAGTGCTGTCCCAGGAGACAGTCGCTAGTGACAGTGCCAGCGTTGACAATTGTCTTGGTCCTCACACAGCAAAGGGCCTTCTAATGGCTTAGAAAAGTGTCAGCATATTAGCTTCCCATTTTAAGGAGGTATTTTAACAAGTCAATATTTGGGCTGTTTTGAAATTGATTTCTTTCAAAATCACAAGAGAATAAATCACTTTCCACAAATGCCAAGAAAGCACATGAGTCTGTGCCTGCTGTAAAACTAAAATCTGAAATTTTAGCTAAAATCAATGAAGCAGTTACCTGTTCCTTTTTCCTATTTCTCTCAAGAAAAAGTTAAAAACTAAAAAAAGTAGCAAACTAGCATGACCTTTAAAACTAGAGAGTTTAGTGCTTATACTCCAAAATGAAAGGTTCACTGTAACTAAGCAGGAATCAGCTATGAAACAGACAGCACTCTGGCTAGAATGGGAATAGCATAGAAATACTTCAAAGAAATAAGAGTGTCCTTTCCCAGTAGAGCGTTAGGATTGCCTTTTACCACACAGCATATCCTTGTAGTTTTAGGTTTCATGATGAATAGTGGAAATTCCTCTCAGTTAGGGATCTCTGTCCAGCTGTAATGTGCAGCAGTATATAGAGTTTGTCCCTTTTGGAAAAAGGGAACAAGGGGAAGTTACGTGAGGGTGCATCAGAGGGTGGCACATGAAGGAGAACATTCAAGAGCCATTCCAAGCGGGTGTCCTGCGCCCAGACCTGTTCTCATTTTCTCTCTTGCCCTAAAAATGACTACTTTTCACACAGTATGGGCACTGGCCCTCTCTCCTTCTTGGGGTCATATGGGTGACTCAGAGCATAGAGGGAGAGAAAGAAGAATGTGTGAAGCTCCTGTTTAGCCTGCTCAGTCAAGTCTGACATCAACATATTTTCCTCTGGATCTTGAAAGAGGGTCCTGGTAACTCAGACCTGGTTCTGAGGGAAATGGCCTCTTGGCACTCTGCATTGACTTTTCCCAGGGTAACTTTAATGTTCCTGAGGACCTTCCAAAGGCACTCCTGTTACAGGTACTCCTATTACAAATCAAACCACATTTGTCAGAAGCATCTCAGTCTGTGCAGTTCTTTTCATTAAAAGTCTTGCATATGTCCTTTTTTTTATTTCAGAAATGAGAAGAAATATATAAGCAGATACTGGAAAGAAGTGAAAGTTGGAGACTTTGTGCAGCTTCGCTGTAATGAAATTATACCTGCTGACATATTGCTGCTCTCCTCAAGTGATCCTGATGGGCTGTGCCACATAGAAACAGCCAACCTGGATGGTGAAACTAACTTAAAACAAAGACAGGTGGTGAGGAGGTTCTTAGAGCTGGTAAGTCTCCATTCCTAACTCACATTTAAGATAAGAATTTCTTTCAAGTTATTAGCTGGTTACCAATACACTCCATACCAGCTAAATATGCTTGATCTAATAGTGCTAATGAACTACTGTTATGGTTGTCATTAAAATGTGATCTCTTGCCAACAACTGACCTCATCATAGTATCAGAAGTTTTACCATCAATTTTTTCCTGAATCTGAATAGGAATTATTTGGGGCAATTTGTGTGTGGTTGGAAAATATTGGAGGATTTTAATGGCTTCTATTGTAGCTTGATTCTTGAAAACACATTTTAAATGCCCAAGGAGAAGATGCTTAAATATAAACATGTACTTTTCCTGCCTGCAAACCAGATCAGTTCCAATTAGGAATCTGCCTCAAACTCTGTGTTGCGGAATATCCCTCCAGCGCTTGGAGCATTAAAGTTTGTAAGATTTAAAGGGACAGCAAGCATTCATTCTGGAGGTATCTGTGCTCAAAAACTGTTTTACTGCTCTCTTACTGTGCTTATCTCTCCTCAACAGCACTATTTTGAAACAAAACATAATCCAGATCAGTTATTGTCAGCAGAATTAGAGGAAATTACCTGAAGTTTTACTTGCTTTAATGATCTTATTGAAATACTATTTATTTGTATGCCCTTCTCTCCCATCCCTCTTGCCAGCTAACTCCAGCTTCCTGTATTTGTCAGGTAAAATTTAGAACTTGGCTACATCAGTTCTCCTAGTAGCACTTCTGATTTGAGGGATTTTGCAAACAATGGGAGCTGTTGGCCTTACCACTGTCATCAAAGGCAACTACAGAAGCCTGTGGTTGTACTGAGAAAGATCAGCATTAATGAAGTAATTATCCAGCCAACAGGATAAAAGTCAATGTGTCTTCCAAATAATTGTTTGTGGTAGGTAGACCTTTTCTCTAAATAGCTTGTAAAGATGTGAGATAAGGACTTGTTTAATGATCAATGATTTCCACGCAGAATTTAGACATGACATGGCACCTACCACAATGGCAGCAAGCTCAATGAGCTACAGGCCAAATGTTTCAAAAACTCTTACTGCTTCAGTGTTAATTGAACTGGTGCTTAAACCTCCCATCCTGTTCCCGCTGAGAGAAAATCTCTCCCAGTGGATAGAGCTTCAGGGAGGTTCTCAGATGATGTATCACACTTTTCTGCCAACACAATTTCTTATGTGACTTCCGGTACATTGTGTAGGACAAAAACTGTAGATTTCATTTAGGTGGCTGAACACAGGTGTGTTTTTGCATTTGTGGATACAGTTGTAAGCTAAGGGTACATTCTAGCTCTGTCTCAAAGGGAATGCACCAGGTCCTCCACTCATCCACAGCAGATGGTTGGATTTCTGTGATCTGAGACCACTGGACACACATCACTAGGTATTGGTAAACACGGTGAAAGGAATCAATATGTCCATCTACAAATTATCAGAAAACTGGCTTTCAAGACCCTTGCTGCCTGAAGGAGTCCCTTATACTGTCTTGGGATCCCCAGCTCTCTGGCAGCAGAGTAGTGATTCAGCATTCCTGGAAGCTGTCAGGCTGAGAGGACACCTGCCAACCCTACAGACTGCCCCACTCCTGTGAGCTGTGGCACCTAGATGTGTGCCTGAGCCCATCAGTTGTGGAGTCACTTCTGTGTCTTCAACCGGCAATCCCATGCAGCAGGAAAACCAGAAGGGAGTACCCCAGCAACATTATATTTGGCATACTCAATGAGGTTTAAATTACTGATCCAAACCAGGCAGCTAAAGACTTCAGCTCTGGGGTTTGAACAGTTTGGCAAGACCTGTAAACTTGAGACTGTTGTGGGGAAGTGAGTGGCAGTGTCATTTCCTCCTCAAGCGGTTAAAGATTATCAAAGACTGAATTGGGCCTTATTGAGGAAGAAGGCTGAGGAAACAGTTCCTGCCTGGGCAAGTATAGCTAGCTCTGTGTGCCAAGCACATCACAGTATATGGGGCATGGCTAGCTCAGCATACCCTGCTTTACTGAGGAAATCAGTTATCACGTAGATACTTGCAGTCAGCTTTGTAGACACCTAGCACACTTTGGATTTCCAGACCATCCTCCTTCCGTATCTTAGTTCTCTGTATCATAAGATGGTTATGGAACTTTTCTATCTCAGAAGTGTGCTCAGAAAATTGTGGATAAATATTTTTTTAAATAAATTTCAGATCACAAGGTGCCAAGCTACAATAGCTGTGGGGCCCATAGTAAATTGTCAGGGGTTAAACTGAGGTCAGTGACAAAAAGCTCATTCATTCCAATGAAAACAGGACTGGTCCTCAAGGAGTCAAGTATTGAAAGAGAACTTGTAAGAAAACCACATGTGATTACCTCCCCTCTCTTAAAATAGCTGAGAAAGCAGGAAATATCCAAGCCTGGGTTCCTACGTCAACTAAGTTGTAGGCAGAGTGCACACTTGCAAGTAAGAAGTCTTCAGCAGCTGCAGCATCACAGAACCTCTCTGTAACAGCACCCCATACGTTATCCAGCAGAATGCTTGCCATCCTCATTAAAATCCTGGCCAAAACCTCTCTAAGCATACTGTTAATTCATGCAGCAGCATTAGCTTTCACACTCCATGCTAGTAGGGATAGGCTCTTACTGATTCTTGAAGGTATTGCCTTGCTGAGAGACACTCAGCAGTGGGATAGAGGGAGGTGCTTGGAAAATGCTGGATGAATAGCAGGACCACAGCTAAGCAGCATGGAATAAGAAGGTGATGCCTGTCTGTTGGACTGAAGTTCAGTTCCTATCTGGATATGTCTTAAGTTGCCACAACTGGAGAGAACTTAGTGTTAGAGATCATAAAATACTTCAGATGATCAAAATATTCTTCCACCTAATGCTCACCCTCCTTTTGCCAAGCCTCAGAGAAGTCTGTTCCCAAGTCCCTTACAAGACCTGCATCCCAACTTGTTCATGCTGAGAATGATTTTACATTTTTGTATTAACACTCTGCTCAGGAGAACAACTGTCAGCTATGTTTCTAGCTGTTTGATTCTATGTCGTTCTGCAGCCCTGTTGTTCAAGCAGAAAAACCAACAAAAAATTACATAGTCCTGGCCCTCTCTTTCCCACACTGCTAAATACTTTCCCCACCTCCCTTACAGAATGACCTGCCTGGTCATATGGCTTATCACAGGACAAAAAACAGATTTTTTTGAAGCTTCTTTTCAAAGTATCAGCTGCTAATAGCTATCTTTGAATAACGTCTCTGTATCAGTATCTCAGGTTTTTAAAATAAACTTCTACAAAGGTTGGCTTGTCTGTGTTTCATATATAAGCTAACCGATAACTTTGGAGCACATGCCTGTGAAGCAGGTCAGTGAAGGATAGCTATTTCTATACCTGTCACTCAACTGGGCATGGGAATGGAGTGGGGGTGGCAGCAGGAACTGTTGTTTTAAGATAATGCTGTGCTTTCTTGATTATGTTCCTGCCCTGTGTGCACCCACACAATTTACAGTTCCGCAGGTCTGTGCTGAGCTCTCAGAGAGAGCCTGGTTGCCAATTTGGGGTCACTGAAGTGGCGTGTGCACTGGGCTGTCCTCTTGCAGCCACTCCATTTTCTCCAAAGGCCAGCAAGGGCAGCCCTGTTATGTTGGGTACAACTGTCCTCTGGAAAGGCTGCTGTTCCTACAGCATCCTCTGAAGGATCTTTGTGTGTTTCTTTTCAGCAGTAACAGCATATAAGGTCCATAGGTTCAGAGAGGAAAAGGCCTTACAGTCTCCCTCTTCCAAATCTTTGTTCAGAAAACTAGCATTCTGATACCTTTTTAGCCTGACTCTTGAAGAAGCAATAATAAATTATAGAAGCTTTTCTGTATCCTCGTCTCTGGTGCTTTGCAGGCATTATTTTACTCTGAACGTATGCTCAGAAGGTCCAGGGTCAGCATTTGTGAGCTTGGATTGCATCTTCCCACTTGTGAATTCCAGGAAACTGTTTTCCTTTATAGTGCAAGTGACCATAAATACCACTTATTTTAGTGCTGCTTTGAATTGTGTGAGTAATTTATAGTAGACTGGGAACATACTGCTTGTTAGCTTTGCAAGTTTGTTAATGAATGCAGTCTGTCAGACATAAACCTGTACTTCGTGTTTGTGTGATTCTACACCTTACCGATGGACAAGCTGTGAGAAGAGTCACTGATATATTTCTCTGGATTCCATGTCTGAAGACACCAGTTTGAATTATACCTTGTTGTTGCAGACTCAAAATAGTCAAGAAAAAAGAAAATCACTCAGTGAGTAGATGTAAAAAAAAAGAAAAAAAAAAAACGCAGGAGATTTTACAAAGGTCTTGACATTTTTTTGTCTAAGACTTTAAATACTATGTTCTTGTTATTCTGCTACTACAGCAACAGAATGTGTTAGAAATGTTTAAAATAGCCAGAAACATACTTCTGCATGCTATGTCTTTAAAATGAACAGGATAGTGGACTGTCTTCACCCTGCAAGACAGAGCACGTTCGTGTGTGCAGCAAGTGCTGCAAGTGCAGCTAGGAGAACACTGTGCTAAGCCCCAGTGTTTGTGGCCCAACAGTGTTAGCCATGACCAGTAAACATCTATTGGAAAAAAAAAAAAAAAACCCTCTTTGTAGGTGTTCTGCCCATTTCCTTCTAATTTCAACCCCACCCTCACTGCTGCCAAGTCAGCGCAGCCATTTCTGGTGCACTGGATGTAATAGGAGGCACAGTAGGCAGGAGGAATCAATGTGTTTTCTGTGCTACTCTGCAAGCTGCCGTGCCACCACACCCTCTGCAGTTGCTTATGGAATGTTTTCCATCTATCTGAGACGTCATGTCAGCCGCTCTTCAGAGAGTGGATAAGCAGATACAGCTCGGGCTGCAAGAGCTCAAAACTCCCTTTCAGATTTCATAAACTTGATTTAGGATATTTTGATAGTATGAATCTAGACTCATGACAAACATTTACATTTCCGTGCTCCACTGTTTTTACTCAGTATGCCTTTTAACAAAATCCACAAAGACTCACTGTGGTTTCTGGAGCAGCTTATGGTTTATTAACCACTGCCCCTGTCCTGGATGTTTATGTGGAAAGCTTCAGTTCAGCTGAAAGCTAAGAAAATGTAGCAGCTTCCATCCCCTGTGAGAAGGTGCTGGTATCCCTGTGGGGGCTGGTGGGGGTAGGAGATGTATTTTCTTCATTCTAATTTTCTTATAAGAGTAGAACTTCATTCAAAACAAACTTATTACTAGCATGATTAAACAGGTTTAGATAAGCCTTGCAAATTACTTTGTGACTGCTTATTTACTTCATCTGAAAAGCACATCTGAATTTGGTGTCTGCCTGTTTGGGAGGTTCATTTGCATGCAGACTAGCACCAAAATAACTGATGAATCTGATTTCCTCACAAGTCAGTTTGTGAACACTTCTGGAATATGTATAAATGCAGAGCCTATGCTTCCTGCAGGCTTATTTTTTCATCAGTCCCAGTCTGGAAGTTGGGCTAAATTGCAGATCCAGCTTTCATTCCAGCCCTTCCTTGTCCTGCACTGTGCTGGAAATACACTGGGTACAGCTGGACTTAGGGAAACAGTCCCACAGCTCCCTGTTCCAAGCATTAAGCCATTTATACAACTTTTTTTTTTCCCTGTGAGTTCCAGGCAGAAGCTGGCCCAGAAGAGAAGATTGTTTTCTAGAAGGGCTGCACTGGAAGCCTGACTTGGTGGCTCCAGGCTGCTCTGTGTATGAGGTACTTTGGCAAGGGCAATTCATGCTGATGGCATGTAAACAACTCACAGGGAAGCCGTGGTATCTCAGTGTAGATGCTGCTTTTGCATTCAGTTTTTACTCACTCAAAGAAAAATTAAAAAAAAAAAAAAGAAGAAAATAAAGTAATTTTCAAATGTTAGTTTAGACTAAACTGAGCTAAGATTTCTTAGCAGTGCTGCAGTCTGCATTGTCTAAACTAGCCTAGTTTGAGAAAACAGTTGAAGTTAAGCAATCTCAGCTTCTAGGCAGACTAGCCCTGTTGATATGAGCTTCTTATCTTAAAGAGTCTGAATGAGTCTTCTAAAGCAAGACAAGAGAGCTATAGCTATATTCTCCCTGTTGCTTCTTGTCTTATTAGTACCCTCAGGCAATCATCCACCTGCAATTAGTGGGAATAGTACACTATTATAATAAAGTAGATAGGAATTAATAACCATATTCACTGTTTGACTCAGTGTTGTTTTGACTGTGAGTACTTTATTAAGGTACAGTCAGGCCACAATAACAGCAACTGCCTCTCTAGCACCTTTTGGGGGTTATCCCTTGTGCATTTCTTTTTTGCAGTATTTTGAGAAGGTTCAAAAGGTGATGAAAGTTGGCTTGAAAATTCCAGATATGCACATGTTAAAACATCAGATTAGCGCTCCATCCCACAGATGTTGCCAAAATTAATTTTCCCAAGGGGAAAGAAAGTTTAAAAAAAACGAACCAAACAAGCAAAAGTAAACAATGGTTTTTGCTATGCACTACCAGAATACTGAATTCAAACTTACTGTTTTTTAGTTTTACAGTTTAGCTGAAGATTTTAGAGAAAAAAAGTCTTGTAAAAAGACTTGTGTTTGTCAGTGCAAAATGCAGTGTCACACCCTGAGAAGGACTTTTGTCTGAGTTAATGCCTTGAACATTCAGTAGGTTTCTTTGACAGGGTTGAATTGTTATGAAAATCTCTACACCTACATTTTTGTATCATTTTTTTGGATGGTATCTTGTTCAGAGATGACTTGCGTGGAAACTGTGGCATGTCTAGTTAAAGAGGAAGCAACTGCTGTCTGTCTAACAGAGAAACAAACGTATCACAGATGCGTGCAGAAGGACCTGGTGCAGAGAATGACCCGAGTCAGTGCTGTGGCAAACTGTCTGAGCTAAACGTGCTAAAGGAAGGCTGAGAACAATTTTGTACTCCACACCTAACCATGGCACTTAGTCAGCAGTCCCACTCTAGGAGGCATGGGGAAATAAAAATCTCAAGAATGATGGTTCACTTCCTCTTTGGTCAGCTTTGGGCACGGTTATCATCTCCTTGTAGTTTCCATTGTGCAGGTGTCCAGGCCACAAGTTTGCGTTTTGAGAGAGCTTCATTAGAGAGACAAAGAATTTGAATAACTGTAAGAGAAAATTTTGGATATAGTAATGTAAGCAATAGCAGGGAGGGGGAGAGTAGAGGAAGAGTCCTGAGAGTCTGAAGAGTGCCGAGTAGTTGACTTTTGCCATTGGCATTAGTCGTTTGGTTTTGTGTTTAAATGTAGGTTAAAGGGGCTAAGTTGATGAATCTGAATTGGAGTGTCAGGCTGTGAAGGACCTCTCATCCCTAAGGTAATCCTTCCAGCACTGGTGGAACAGTGGTAATCCATGTAAGGAAATGTATTATGCCAGTGCTTGTGCTGCATCAAAGCTCTGTAGGGGCAAGAAATGTCATTCTCTGTATCAGTAACCCAGGATTTCTCCATTCTGCTGTTTTTCTGGAAAAGTAATAGAAAACAAAAGAGCATTTCAGGTCCGTAGAGAAAATAAAATACTATACTGCTTTCCTGTTATAAAAAAATAAACATTTACATTTAAAGCAAGTTAGAAGAGATTTTCCATTTTTTTTTTGTCTTGACTTTTCTGCTATAGCCTAATTGAATAAATGTTTATTTATAGAACTGTTTATTCCTTAGCCATTCATTGTCTTGAGAACAGGAAATATCTGGAATATGTGTTCTTGAAAATTAGTTTTTGTAATATAAAAAATATAACACTGTAATATAACACTCAGAACTCATGATGTGAGGGCCAGGATTTTCAAGCTGGAAACACATCATATTACACTGGTCTCTGAAACCACAACCCCAGGTGGCAGTATCGGTGGTTAGGAAAGGATGGAAAGACCTTCTTTTCCAGAGCAGAAGGCTTCACAGTATTGAGCCATATATAACCCCAATAACATCAGTATGGTCTCACTTTCCTTTGAAAGTACTGAGGTGGAGAAGGGGTCTGATTTTCTGCCAGAAAACGCAGAGGAAAAGTATGAGGAACTCCTGTATTTATTTCAGCATCAAGGATGTAAGCTCTCATTCCACTTCTCTTTTCTCCACCTGCTGCTACCCTCCAAGTCTTTTACTCTGTTTAGTGGTGATAAGCCATGGCAGTCATTAGAAATTTGCATTGAAATGTTACTTACATGGGAAGTGGCTAGCTGTATGTCTCAAAACTGCTATTTCAATGAAATCCTGAACATTTCTGTTCATTGGTTATACTTGGGTTCATACTTTGAAGCTCTGCTGTGACTCTGTGATGGTCAGATATTTTCCATTACATGTGTGTGTTCATGAGAGACAGAGCTGTGGTTGACCTGCAGGTATGTGACTGGCAAAGATACTGTTCTCCACAGAGCACTGTAATGCTTACACTTCTATTCAGTCTTGAACTAAAAACATCAGTAGTGCATGGAGGTTTATAGACAGCAGTGCTCCTACCCTAATTCAGCTTTCTTAAGGGTACAGAAAATAGACTGGTTTACATCAAAGCAGGGAAATCAGCCTTTTGGCTTCCAAGAGAAAGAGAATTTGATTAGCATGCAAAATGGTTCGAAAATACATATAAGTCGTCTTAAGCATTTTCCCTTCCTCTAATTAACTTTTCCAAACTTCTCTACTTACTATATTTTTGGTATGACTTGATTTAATACCAGATTAAAAACTATACCCCAAATGGCTTCATATACATGTGCAACAATGTGTATGGCTGAGAAAAAATGTATGGCTGAGATCATGGGGATCTGACTTACAGACTGCTATAGTGCCATAGGAAGGGGTAAAAATTACCTTCTCCTGCTATTATCTGTTTGTAGGTGGGTTAAGAAACAATAAGCAATGGACTGTCTCCTGGTACTTCATAGGAAGTGTGTGATCTTCAGGTTAGATAACTGATAATGACATGAAAGAAAAATTGAACTATTTCATCAACTGACGTTCTCCCTGTTGGTCTTTTGTCTGACATTTGTTCTCATTGGTTGCCCTTCAACATCTCACAGTTTTTGAATGCTTATAATAATGAATATATGCATAAGAATAATATAATCATGGAGTAATTTGGGTACTAAGGGAACCTTTAAAGACCATTTAATCCCATGTTCCTGCCAAAGGCAGGAACATTTTTCATTAGATCAGTGTTCTCAAAGCGCTGTTTAACTTGAATCTGAACACTTCAGTGATGGGACGTCCATACCTTCTCTAGGCAGATTGTTCCAGTATCTTACCATCCTTTTAGTAAAAAAAAAAATGTATATTTTTGTCTAACCTAAATCTCTCAGTTTAAAAATGTTGCCCCTTGTCCTGTCACTGCAAGCCTTGGTAAAAAGTCTCTATTGGTCTTTCTTATAAGCTGCTTTTATATATTGAAAGGTCTCAGTGATGTCTCCCTGGAGCCTTTTCCAGGCTCAACCACAACTCTCTCAATCTTTCTTCATAGGAGAAGTGTTCCTGCCCTTGGATCCTTTTTGAAGACTGAAACCATTCTTACCTGTTACATGTCTTAGTTACACCAGAGCTGGACACAGCACTCCAGGTGGAGTCTCATGAGAGAGGAGCAGAGGGGAAGAATCACTTCCCTCAACTTGCTGGCCACGCTTTTTTGCTGCAGCCCAGGACACAGCTGACTTTTTGGGTTGCCAGCACACAATTCCAGCTCATGTCCAATTTTTCATCCATTGGATCTCCAGCGCTACTCCCCAGGGCTGCTGTCGATCCATTCGTCCCCCAGTCTGTATTGATACTGGTAATTGCCCCAACCCACATCCACGTGGCCTTGTTAACTTCATGAGGTTTGTATCTATATAGACACACTTCTCAATCCTGTTAAGGTCTCTCTGGATGACATCCCTTCCGTCCAGCCTGTCAAATGCACCACACAGCTTAGTGTCATCTGCAAACTTCTGGGAGTGCATTCAATCCCACTGTGTGTGTCACTGGTGAATAGAACTGGTCCTCAAGACAAACTCTTGAGGGTCACCATTCATTACTGGTTTTCATCTGGACACCAGACCATTGACTATAACTCTTTGGACGTGGCCATCCAGCCAATTCCTTACCAATCTAACAGGCCAGATGAGAGCACAAGACCATATCAAAGCAGAAGTCCAAGCAGTTGACTTCTACACAGAGGGTGAGACAGGTGGTGAGGAAAGCCTGCACAAGAGTAATAAACTCTGCTGTGCTGCTGTGATCTAATTCAATAGGTCATATTCGTATACATATACATATTCCTGTATGTTTGGTTTCTACACTTACCTGAACAAAGCATACAGACTACAAGACTATGCAGGAACTTTGTAGCCCTTGTGGTTGCCTGAAGTATGAGGCTGTCTAGAGAGCTAAAAAGAGAAGCAAACCTCAGTCTCTGCCATGACAATACATCTTCATTCCCCTCAGCTCATTTGCCAGTTTGGAACTGACAAGGCCATTGTGAGTTTCCTTTCATAAGATTCATGCAATCAGCTTGTGTCTGAAAAATAAAACACCCTTGAATTCCGTGAGAAGGTGTTCTTCACTTTGCTAGTGGTTTAACATGTTGATTGCAGAGGAGCTTGTTCAGTAGAACAGATAGCAGATGAAAATGGACCAGAGAGGAAGCTACTAACCAAAGTGTTCTGCAGCCATCCCAATTTTCCCCCATCCTGTGTATGCCAACCACAGCCTGCTGGCCTCAGACTGACTGTTAATCTTCACAGCTGCACCTCCTCCCTCTCCACAGAGCTAAGAGGCAAGAACAGAAACAGCTGGGATTAAGCAGAGAAGGTTCTCTCTGAATGCCATAATGCCATGTTTGCAGTAGGGCAGGCATGTGATGGTAAATGTTGATAAAAAATGTGAATCCAAGCAAAGACAGCATGCCAGTGTCCAGCTTGGGGAGTTTTTACTCGATTGTAACACCTTCTCACGCTGGAGATGCTTGTGGAAAGACTGTTAACACTGTGATAGTGCTGATATAAATGCTGCCCAGTAGTATTTGGAATAAAAGGTGTCTTTTCATTAGGACTGCTTCTTTCCGTCTGTGCTCCCCTGCAGTTACCAGGGGCTGGAGTCTCTCAGTTCCTTAGGCAATTGCTGTATGTTACAGGTTTCCCTCACATCCTAGAGACATTTCTTAAACATGATACTTTGTCAGATAAAGCTGCTTTTATCCAGATTCCCTATCTTCAGGCTGAGGTAGGGTCATCAAGCTTTGGTGTGTTTAACTGCATCCTGACACTACAGCTGCTACTGTTAGGTTTTACTGTTCACAAGAAAACCTCTGCATTACCAGCCACTCTCCTGTCAGGACTCGAATGTTTTGGGTTTTATTTGTGGAATGATGTAAGAGCAGTGCTTGGCATTTCTCTTTTCTGGGTGAAGGCTCTTAGTCCTTCCCATCGCAGTTTCTTCTGGCAGAGTGTCATCCCACAAGTCAGACTGTCCAGCAGTCTTGACTAGAGCAGGAGCAGGACAAGTTATATTCAGAAGCTGACCTGAGCTGCTGTCATTTAAAATGACTGTGCAATGTTTTTGCCACTAATCAACAGAAGTTTTCTTCCAGCACTTAAGAAATGCAGCAGAAAGACTGCTAGAAATATTTCTACAAAGGAGAAAGCACTGGAGAGTGGGGAGAGTTGCATCTGTCTGTGAGTGTGAAGTGAAAAGCCTCTGCAGGAGCAGTGTGCGTCGTACACAGAGCTTTGGGAGTCCTTGACAGGCTTGGTTTGTGGTTTAGTTGAAGCGCTGAGCTAATACTGAGGTTAGCCCTTACAGACTATTCACCCATTCATTTATTTCAGTGACTAGCATTTGGAACAGGCAGATACCACTTTTTTAATTGTCCAGATCCACGTCTTTATTTCAGCCTTGACATACACTGTTCCCTTACTACTCTCTAGCACTTCTATAGTCCATAAATGAACTTATTCACACCACCATAATTTTCAGTGCATTGCTAAGGGTGGCCGTCATCCTGAGGGACATTAAAACTTGCATGTGTGTATTTTCAGCGTTGTTGACATATTTTTTGGTTCTTTCGTTATTTGATTGACTAACAGCAGTTTCTTCAGCTGGCTGTTATAAAATTATTGAGATCTTCCTAGACCTTGCAAGCAATACATTTTCTTTCCTGCAACCTGGATATTGCACTGTTCCCTCATAATATTTTCTATAAAGAGGAAAACTTTGGTCAGCCAGAGGACAATCACCCTCCTAAAATGTATTTGACTTGCTCAGTTGTTCCAGTGTTTCTGAATACTGAACATGTGTTACTTTTAAACAAACAATACTGAAAAAAAAACCAATTATAGTAGTAGTTTTAAGTGTGAAAAACGGCCTAGTTAAATCCTGATGTACAGCTGGATCTTCTTAGTTCCTAAACAGCATAGAAGCATAGATCCAACTGTTTCTTCCTTTTCCTGTGAATTAGTGGCACAGATAAATTGTGCCATAGAGACTAATGCAGTTTAGACATTAAAACATTTCACTCTTTCAGTATGTAAACAGTTCATATGCTTTGGATACATAACATCAGTATGTAATTCCAGTTGCACATTAATAAAAGGTCAGATTAATTTTATATGGTAAAGGCAAGGTACTGCTATGTAAAGCAGTAACAGGATGGACCAGTGCATTAACAGGATGAGTTCTTCATGCACTTAGAAGCTTTTAAACTGGATAAACTATTTTTCTGGCTGAGGCACATTTTTGTCTATTAAATATTTTCTTTGAGTTGTCCCCATGACTCCATTTCTCCTTTTTTTGTTTCCTCCAGACATGCACGCCAAAACAAATCCCAGAGCCCTCCTCAGCTCTGCACTGCAGGGAGAAGTCTGGATAAGATCCCCAGGATAGCCAGTAAACACAGTGTGATAAGCGGGGAACTCTCACTGTCACCCAAGGGCATCCTGGGTACCCACTGCTGTCCTACTGGAAGGAAGGACTGAACATCAAAGTCAGGATTCTGCAGCAGTAAAGTAGGGCAGATGAATAAAGGAAAACATTTTAATAACTATGCATTATTAATATCACTAGCAGGCTATTAAATCACCCATACAATAGGCATTTAATGAAGGGAAATATGTTGTTTGAACATTGTGTAATTGTCAAACTGACTCATCTGGCATGCTTTGCTTCTTGAGCTATGACAGTTTCGTGAGGTTGCCAGCAGAACTGAAAAGGTTGGCATTTCACTGTGGAGATTCAGAATCATCTTACAGCTGAAGCTACAAAGTCATGTTGGAGACAGCTAAATTCAGTCTGCTTTTTTGTGATAAATCTTTTTACTGTCTTCATCTGTCTACCTGTTGGTTTCCCACTCTCTAAAGGCATTGTAATTTTCTTCCCCTCAACACTTCATCTTTTTAGGGTGTAAGACACAGCCCAATTATTGCAGACCTAAGATATTGTTTTAAATTGAACTTTTTGTCAGATTTAATAACTAGTGCATTGTTAAAAAGCTTGTCACAAAACCCTTTGCATCTGCAATTTAACTTTAATTTGAAATTCAGCTTTGAAGGAACCAATATTTAGCAGGGTTTTGCAGTTTGACTAGGTCTGCTTATGTAAGGAAAACAAACTTTTCCATTGCTGCATTTAGACTAAGAATGAATTCCCCAAGGTTTTAAGAAAGTGGAAGAAATAGGATTTATGTATAGGAAGTTAAACATTTTCCTAGCAAGGGGAATCCTGAGGAGATGAAATACATTCCATGGAATCCCTGAGTGTAAAAAATACCCAATGTAAATATCACTGTCTGTTCTCTTAACAAGTTTCAAACTTCCAGAAATACCTATGAAGGTATTCTGACTTCCTAAGAAGTCAGCAGGTTTTTTCCAAGAAAAGCAGTGGATTAAAGCTGTGATTTGATGAAAGTCAGTTTCTTACTGAATCAAAGGCCTTCTTTTCTTTTTTTTTCTTTTTTTTTTTTTTTCCATTTTGATATGACATAATATGACAGAAGAGTTGAGCAAGTGGATTTTACTCCTCCAGTGTATCTCAGGCATAATTTAATACTCTTCTGAAGCATAGTATATTAGAGAATGGGTCTGGACTCCAGGTTAAGCACTCCCTAGTAGCAATACATCTGCCTTGAGTGAAAGCAGTAATTTTTGCTTTACTTTATTTTACTGGGGTTTATCCTTAGATATAGGCATGGCAAGTAAAATGTACAATGTAGCAAAAGTAGAACTGGTTGTTGAACAGAAATAATGTGGCTGACATGAACAGAATTTAGCCCTGGCCTTTGCTACTCAACAGTTTTGTAAAATACTCTGGAGAACTTACGTGCAATCAGTGAATCCCTCCCCAGTTTTTATCAGCCAGAGTCAGTTGTTCAGATCAGTGGTGCACAAGGCACAAGTTTGTGAGGTACCAGATTTAAAATGATATGTGCCTTCAGAAAATTTAAAAAATGCCCCCAGCTGCTTTTTGTGTATGACCCAGCCTTGTTGATGTGCACAGAGAGATGAGGAGAACACCACAGAAGTCAAGATTTCAGGGAGATTGGGCACTGGAAAAACCTCATCTCAGATTGCAGTCTGTCTAGGCATGGAGCTTTTCATCCCTCTTGGTACTGGGACAGCTTTAATGCCCAGCAGTTCTCTAAGTGGGAAGTAAGATACACAAAATCAGGCACATCAGATAACTACTGCACAAACCTCTGGGCCAGTTCAGTGTTTGACCATATTTTGATCTTGTTTCATGTGTCTTAACAGTGATGCAGACATTCAGTGTAAGAGAAAAATTAAAGGTAGTGGTGGAGAATTTTTTTTTCATGGACTTTTACCAAGAAAAAAGAGCAAATTGTGCCTTGTGAAAGCAGCACTTTTGGTTTTAACTTCTGTCTAACTTCTGTCTGTGTTAGCAGCTTCTCTTAGCTGCTAATACGTGAGATCATCACAGTTTGTTTCAATTGCTGCCAAAGTGTATCAGCATTAAAAAGAGCAAAACTTTGATCATCCTGAAATCTTACATAAAATTTGTGCTTCTTTGTAACCTCTGAAAGCAGTCACACAGAGGCTGTGTTTAACATACTTGTTCTTTCATTTACCAAAAGGTATTTTCACATAAAAACAGTGTCATCAGCTGTAATATACAGTGTATATCTGCCCTTCCATTTACGAGGAGGAGATGGAGCAGTTTGATTTATTAATAATCCAAAGAGCTTTTGCCATAAATCAGAATTCATCAGCTTTTTTTCCCTATGTAAACTACTATTCTAATTGGATTTTCACTCCCAGATATTATCTGGATAAAGACCATAATCACATATTTCAATTTAATTGTAACAGAACACAAATATAAAGACAGATTTAATGATAAAGGACTTCTAGTTCCAAAACTGAGTCATAAATGAAATCAACAAACAAAGGAGGGAGAAAGAAAATATTGCAGGGTACTGATGAGGAGATCGGGTACATTTAGTCCTCTCTGATCTTGACAAGATCTTTCTTTTTTTGTGAATACTTTAGAAGCCTCTAGATTTAAGTACCTCTTTTTTTATCTTTATTTGTGAAATATAAACCTCGGTGTCAGGTTTTCTTAGCAGAAAGGGAATTCAGCTGTCCAACTGAAGATAATGTCCAGTTCTAGAAGATAATGTGTCCAACCATGTTCAGCAGCCATACAAAACCTGCATTTGGTTACATTGGGTTTTATTATTAGGTGTCTCTAGGATTCTCTCACAGAAATTCATCAAAGATGTTAGGATTTATTTCTTTTCTTTTTTAAGACCACTTAATGAAAATTTGTGCTAAATTAAATGTATTATATGCATTTTGTTATAATAAGGAGCAAATAAATGTTTCCCATTTCATCCAATTTATAAATGCAGTTTAAGCTACAGTGGTAAATGTTTGTAGATTATTTTTCCTATAACTTTTATTTTTTTTTCTTCTGCCAAGGAACATACTGGGGCAAGGAAGGAAAAGATCATCTTCTGGGACAGCAGAGCAGGTGTTACTTCTTGCTAAGGCTCAGGTTCTTGACTGCCAACCTTGATGTAATCTGGGGAGTCTGATTCTCAGCAAAGTACTCTCTACTCAGAGCTGTCCTTTGTTTTTACTCCTTTTTTTCCCCCTTGTTTACAGGCTGAATTCTGCATGTCAAAATTTTTCTTTCCTCCAGTGGGCTGTAGCTGTCTCTAAGTGACAGCCCATTTTCACAGTTCTCTTTATCATGTCGTGTTCCTTGAAAATACAGAAAAGGTTTTCTAAAGTCTCAGGTGTGGGTGGTTTGAATTGTCACCAGTGTAGTGTAAGTCTGTCTTTCTTCCAGGTGTAACCAGTGGAAAAATGGAGGGTGTTGGTTTTGATGCTGACATATCCTCTAGTTTCTTTTATCTCTTACTCAAAATCTGGTTTCTTTCGCCTGAGTAGATTCAACATCAAAAAATCCCAGAGACACCTGTGTGCTTCAGAGAAACTGGTAATAAGATTATGTCTGTCCTGTGATTACTGGTTCTCAGTCAACCATTCTCACAAGTTTATTCTAAAAAGTAGTGGTTAGGGTCTCCAGCAGCTCAGCAAAACCATTATAAAACATAACATATGAAGTGCTGTCACTGTTGAAAGCTTAATAATAGGATAATTCACGATTAGTTCTTTTATTCAAATGGTATTCAAAGCAGCTTTATAGAAATAGTCTTCATTTATGGAGATAAACAGCCCTCTCTGCATCACCAGGATCAGATATGTCTGCTTTCAATGTGTAGTTTGATCTAGCAAAGAAAGGACAACCTTGATTTTTATTTAACAAAATAATTCTGCTGTGATACAATGTTTTTCCTCAAACACAAGGTGCTAACTACAGGTAAACTTAAATAGTCAGCAGCAATACCAGTTTCAGAGTAATGAGCTAGACAACAAGAAGGTTTTTAAGTGATAATTAAGAAAAAGCTATTCTGCTATATCTGTGTAATTTACTGTAGTAGATCAATTTATCTTTGTTGGCATAAAGCAATTAAGAAGTCTTGCTAATATTTCAAAAGTTCATATTAGCTTTTCGATAATTGGGAGTGTATTGACTTATGCTGTCCTAAATTTTCACTGGCTTTACTGAGCATGAAAGATAACGATAATATTTAAGATTTTGAGATTTTTCCAGGTAAATTTCACTTTTCCATTGCAGACCAAATTCATTTGGCATCTTCCAGTTGCAGAACAGAAGTCATCCTTGTAAGGGAGATTTTGGGAGGCATCTTTGGAATTTTTTTTCCCAGGTCCCTTTGATTTTCAGTGCCAGTGATCTGCATCTTTTCTTTCATTGCCTTTGGAAAAAACCTGGACTTTATTATATTACAAAAACTAGAAAATAAAGTGGTTTTGGATATAATTTTTAAGTCTTTGCTCTAAATAATGAATACTCTCTTTATTCCAGGACTCAGAATTTGACCCCTTGAAGTTCACCAGTGTGATTGAATGTGAGAAGCCAAACAATGACTTAAGTAGGTTTCGAGGTTACATGTGAGTATTTCATATAGTATCCTTCAGTATACATTCTTTTCCTCTAACATGGAATAAAATAAATGCTTGTTTGCTTTGGGCTGTCCTCTGTAAGCTGCGTCACTATCCCATCTCAGTAGGGCTGTATATTTAAGGCTCTTTTAGAGGATACTCACTTCAAGGTGAGATGGGAACTTCATGTGTCCATTCCATAGAATGGATTTATTTGTTACCTTCAGTCAGCTTACACCACAGAAATGAATGTATGAAGAAGCACTGCAGTTACAGGCACTCTTCTCCTTTTCCTCCATGAATCAAAAAAACCCATCTGGAAATGGAAAGAAATAGAAAACAAGTCCAAGAGAGGCAACAAACAAACACAATCTGTTGTACATTTTCACAAAGACGGGTCTGTTGGATGTTTCTTTAAATATATGTGTCATTGAGGAAAATCAGAAGGGAAAACTGATATTTCTCCAGCTATGGCACTGTTCCTTTCTTCTCATGCAGATAAAATGAAATTATTGGCTCACACGATGGGTATACTTGTGCATTACCGCATCACCTGTGCCCGCTGGACTTAATTCTAAACAAACAGAACTACATTAACAGGGTGCTCATCTCTGGCCAATCAGTCCTGCTCAGAAACAAATGGTTTAGAATGTGCAAAGCATTTTGCTTCTTATATAGTCTGGTCTGTGGTGTAAAGGTATGTTGATTGTGGTGGCTTAGAAGATGCAGTCTTGCACGACTTACTTTTTTACAGTCTGTTAACCACGTGGAGAGTGAGAGCCCAGGATACATAATATTTGCCCAAATTTTAATGATGAGAGTTGAAGTGACACTAATTCTGTTTCAAATACAATGATTTACCACCCATGTTGATTAGGAGTGATAAGCAGTATTAAATAGTGTAAATGTCACAAGGTAGATTGCTGGAGCTCGGGGAGTTTTTTATAGGGATGCCATTTACCACCACAGTTACTACTTTCAGATGTCACAGATTGTGTAGGACGTACTGTCAACTGGTGTAAATCAGGACAGTTTCTTTGAAACTACATGAAGTTTTAGTGTGGGAAAATGTGCTCCTTTATTTAGCAGCACAAAGCCCTACAGTTCATGTGAAAAGTTTAGTATTAGACATTGCTGCATGAGGGTGTGTAATAGAGAGCCTGCTCTACGGCAGACATGACATTTCCAGATATGGAAATGGAACGTTTGGCAGCTTTTCTAGCACACTTTATGTGTGAATCTTAGTCCCCAAAATATTGAGCAGAATACTGTAGAAAATATGCATAAATTTTTCTTCCATTATATATTTACTTATTGACTCCATGTGGAAAAGGCCTGTGGCATGTAAGTTACAGAACCATTTGAATTACATATCAGAAAGCATGGTAGTATCTTTTTGATGACTATTATTTAGTATTGATTATATTTAATCTTCTTTATATTTTATAGTTTCACAAATGATGTGAATATGTTTTAACACAAATTTTGAATCTGGTAGAAAGCATCAGGTGATTGCCAGCTCTCATCAGCTATGTTCCAAGAGAATTTACAGCTGAAGGACTATGGGCCATCAGAATTAAGAGAGTGGGGACCAACCCCTCAACAAATAAATTCTCATTCCCTTAATTTATCACAGAAGAAGGCTTTTCCCTCCCACTTCTTAGAGTTCCTTCATTAGTATAATGGAATCAGGAGTCTATTTCAAATCATACATTAACAAGATAAATAGCAATTAACACATGTGCATTGAAACATGTTGTTGTCATATCAAACTCAGATCTTAATTTTCGTTCAAAATTTTACCAGTAGTTGCTGCTTGAAATTATGGATCAGATAGCTACCAGCCAGTAATAGCTCAACTGCAAAGAAATTATACCAAAGTATTTAAATAGGAATCCCATGAAATAATAGACTTTCAACAGATCCATATGTAAAACTATGCTGAAACATTACTACCAAAGTTTCCTAGACATTTTGACCACTTAGTAGGTTTCCAGTTTTGATTCGGATTTTTTTTCCCTATATGAAATGTGATCTTTGGTTTTAATTTCCATGCTGACAGATCTTTCAGGAAATAGAAATACTGGTGTGTTTGTGCTATAAACATGTAAAAAATTCTGTTCCCCACAGTTTTCCTGCAACAAAATCACTGTAGGTAGCCAGTGTAGCACAGGCAGGCCAGGATCAAAGGAGATGTGGTATTTAAAAAAAAAAGATACTGCAAAATGCATTGAGATGGGCATAGCCCTATCCTATATCTGAGGAAGTGTAGCATGCACATTACTGCATCTGAATTCTTCAGCCACAATCTGCACTGAACACCCTTGGGGTGTGCAGATGCACAGGCAGACTACTAGTTCTATTCAGGTGCTTGCTTTAATTCTCTTTTTCAGTTTCTATACCCCCAAATAACCCAAGCACATTCCCTCACTTTTATTTCCCCTATAAACATATTCTATGTAAGAAGAATAGAACAAAACCTAACATGCCCCCTGCCTGTATGTGTCTAGCCAGATTATGTACAGTATGCGTGGCAAACGTTCAAAAATCCAATTCCAGGTTCCAGGAAGAGCAATATTTGCTTTAAAATCTTACTTGTACATTTTTGTGTGTATATGGGCAAGGGAAAAAGAGAAGTAGTAATTGGGATTCTGACTTTTCAGCTTTTTGAAAATAATAATTTTATTCTTAGGCAAGAACATAAAATTTTATCTGATCATACCAAAATAAGTATAGCTTGGAACTGTAAGAAGAAGAAGAAGATGAATACGTGTGTGTATTTCTATTTTAAAGGTTGTCATAAGGTAACAAACCCAAATAAATATAAAATCATGTCACAATTTTTTTAAGAAAAGCAATTATAAAACTATAGTGATGTCTCTTTAATGTGCTATAGTTACAGCTCCACTCCTGGAATAAAAAACCAAAACAACATCGACTAGTTTTCATCAACTGAGAGTCAGGAAGTTTCTAACTGATAATGTTCACTGAGACCATGTTTAAGATTGTTGAATATTTTCTTTGTGAGTGTCAAGCCTTGGAAAGTAATGCCAGCTCTACCATTTCCTTTGTAAGACACTTGATAAACCAAAAAGTGAAAGAAAATAGTCTCCTTTGAATACAGTTATCATTGGTTACCTTGTTTTTTAATGCTGGTAAACACATAACAAGTTAAAACATAACAGAGAGCTGAAGTGAGCTACCATCAGGGTAATTTTTGCATTGCTGTGTTAAACCAGAGGCTTACTTCTCCATAAACACTTTTGAGTGCTGTAGCATAGTAGTAGTTAACTACAAATGATCTGCCCACCTCTCCTAATTTGTGGTGCATTTGTATTTTAGATGTGAAATACCACATTTTTGCAGTGTCATCCATGTGAGAAATTGCAGAGGAAAAGAGCATTGCACCTCCACTTGCCAGTGCATTTCCTCACAGCTTAGCCTCTGCATTCCAGGCATCTGAGTGGCTTTAGCCAGACAATGTTTTAAATAATGACAGAGAAAATTTTCCTTCTTTGCCTGTAACTTACACTGGCCAGAATCCAGAAAGGGGAAAAACAGACTGTTCAGCCTTTGTAACAAGCTTAAGGTTTAGAGCTCTGCAGGGCTAGAAATGGGAACTAGGTTGTCTCTTAACCCAGACTCAAAGTTTACAGTTGGCAGCTTTGTTACCAAACTGAAGTTTTATTTAACTCTAGTTACATTTTTTTTTAAATCTAGACCTTTATGTCTGTAATTTTTTATTCCTTTTATCATCAATGCCCAACTGTTTTATGTGTATGTTGTGGTACTGAGTCACTGGGAGTGACTGTAGACAAGAGGCAAATCATGAGATTCCTCCAGCCTCTGCTGGCTTCTTTCTTCCAGATTTTGATTTCATCCGTGTTTTCTAAAAGTCTGGTGAGCAACAGTTGAGTTCTCTGACTTCATTTGAATATGAAAAAGTAAAAAGCAGAACCAAATGTGAGTAAGGATGAGATGTGGTAAGAAGGCTCAGTCTATGGGTAAGAGCAGTAGATTGGGGTTTTAACACCTATGGGTTAACTTCAGATGTTGCACAATTGTTTTGGAGTTGTTCTGTAAGCTAAGATAGTAAGAACAGATATATAATTTTATAGAACAAATACGCAAGTAATTAAGTTTTCCATTTGCAATATACCTGACACAGCCCACTGTTGCTGTAAAATGTAAAAAATTAACAAAGGTTATAAAACTAAAAGCCAGAGCAAGTACCACTTAAGTAGTTTTATCTCTAAAAAGTTCCATTTATTAACAGGAATCCTAACTATCATTTGGAGATTTTATTGGAAATTCAAACATTCTCACAATTTATAAAAAAGTCTAATGTAGAATTTAGCCTTAAAAATCAGAGGAATGACAGAATCCTGGTAGCAGTGTAATTTCAACAGGATGGAATAATTAAGAAATTATTTCCCATAGTTTAAGACAAATAGACACCTGCTGATGTTCTGCCAGAGGGATGCTGGGCAGCCCCCCAGCTGGTGGTGCTTTGGCAAAAGGTGATACAGTGGGTTAATGAGGTTTGCTGAAAAGAACAGAAGTAAAAGCTCTGTTCTTCTGTCTGAGACTGGCAGGGAGGATGGGCTGAGCAGGGGAAGTTCTCTCCTGACTAAAAAACCACCTTTGACTGCCGTGTCAGAATTGCAACCTTGATACTATCTACTTCTTTCTTTATCCGTTTCTGTCTCTAGTCAGATGTTGTCACTGCTGCTGCTATCTCAGCAGTCAAACCCGATGCTTTTTCCCCCTCCCTGCAAAGAAAAGCTAAGCATACTTATTGAAATACCAGTACTTTTAATATGTATGTATATATTTTGAGCAGAGGGTGGGTATAATATGTTGTGCTGAACTAAAAAAAGGCTATATCTGTGTGTGTATAAATACACAGGTATATTCTGCTCACTAAGAGCACTGACTATTGAGGTTACATAGCATAATCAGCATTACAGAATAATCTGCAAGTAGTCCTACTAGACTGGGACAAGTACAAAGAATTCACCAATGTGAACCTTTTTTTCTTACAAAGCTCAGGGTATTTGGTATAGTTCCTAGGCCTGAGATCCTAGAAGTTATGTACTTAAATTAAAATTTTGGTCCTCATTTAGAAAAAGAGAAGAATCTAACAGGGAAAAGCATGAATATATAACCCAGATGTGAAGGCTTAGAAAATAGGATCAAATAAAAAGAACTCCATCTTTACATAAAAAGGACAATTTTAAGCCAGCTTGCAGATTTCGGGGGACAGAGGATTTTAAGTGCTCAAATCCAGGTAGACATAAAATTTGGTCTTGCAGCAGCACAGTGTTAATTTTAGTGTAGCATATTGAAAGTGTGATGGTTTTGGTGGTCTGAAAATGAGGACAGCATTTAAACAAGCCAGACTTGCTTTAGTCTTCTCTGAGGCATTGGGGTACTTCAGTTGATAAAATGAAATTTTATTCATTCGAAAGTGGTTTTAAATTATTATCTGATGAATACATTGAATGTTTTTCCTTTTCTTTCCACTGAACTGATGTGTCTTATCCCTGATACATCTTCCTTAGTATCACTGCTTCTGAAGCACAGTCATTTCCCAATTTCACCATATCTCTATCTTTAGTAATAGGATTTCTTTAGTAAGCACATGTGAATAGTGGGTTAATTATATCCACTACACAGCTGCTTTTAGGTGGGCTGGATTAACTATGATTGCTCAGTCAGTTTACATACGAAGTTACACAGTTTACACAGGAAGTCCAGTGCATTTTCCAAGCATTAGCTAGGCTGCACACATGCTGTCAGTTTGGCCCACGTATCTCTAGTGAGCATTTGTCCGGGACATTTGTAAATCCAACAGCAGCTGGTACTGCTCCAACTGGGCTGCTGCATCTCGGGGATCCTTGGGTAAGCAATCTCAGTTTTCAAAGTCCAACAGACAGCCTTCCCAGGAGGAAGATCTAACGAAGTATTTTGCCATCAAATTGAAGAAACTTCTTAAACTTTTGAAGATGTTTCCTGGGCTTGTTATATTACAAGTGTGATTTAACAAGCTTCATGTTTTGACATGCTGTGTTTTGTTCTGTTTTTAAATTTTCTGTAGTATTCATAAAAGTGGAAAAAAGGATGGACTGTTCAAAGAGAATCTTTTGTTACGTGGCTGTACCATTAGAAACACAGAAGAAGTTGCAGGAATAGTAATCTACGCAGGTAAGAGCTGTTTTTCTGTGTCATGGGGGCATGCCACCTTTTTATAGTTTTCTTAAAATAATAGCAAAGTTCCATATCACCTCTTTGGTGCAATTCTTTCTGCAGGACATGAGACCAAAGCTCTGTTAAATAATAATGGACCACGTTACAAGCGCAGTAAGCTTGAAAGACAGATGAATGCTGATGTCCTTTGGTGTGTCCTCATACTTCTAATCCTGTGTCTGTTTTCTGCCATTGGTAAGTGCTCTTTACTAGTAGAAACTTAAGTATTACACTGTCTCTTAAGTATTACAGTGTCTTCCTGTGCTTAGCTTTATCAAAACATACGTGTCTGCCAAAACATAAAATCCATAAAGCTGTCTCCATACTTATTTTAATCAAAAATCAAAATGTCTTGATACACAAGCTGATCTAAATACCTTCTTAATCTCAATCGAATATATGCTACTAGTACCAGAGATCTGAAGGCTTAGATGATAATAGCCTCAACAGCATCCAAAAATATCAAGCCCAAAAAAGCCCCCAGTTTATACGTAGTCCCCTCAAAATTTCAGGTGGTAGAGTGTAACATGTTGTAAATCAGTCAGTAGAGTAATTTATGAGCCAAGAATAAACATAATCAACACAGTGGTATTCCCTAATATTGCTTATTAAATTGAGGACACAGTGCACAACATGGACTCACTGTCCCTAAGGCTGCACCTTTAACATAGAGGAAATAACCAAAAGTCTGCATAAATCCAAGCAGAATATTTTCTAGACTTCTGGGAGTGTTTAAGGAAATGCTGCAGTTCACGTTATGTCTCTTCAGGCCTTTTTTCTGTTCATTTGTGAGAAAGAATTGAGTTTTACATTTGGCACCAAAAGTATTTTTTTATATATGGCATGTGAATCCATATCCTTAATATTTGTGCGTTCTGTAATGTTTACATGTGAGTCATACGGCATAAACACCAGAATGTTTCTTAACAACCACGGTGTAGTTAATAGCAATCTTATGCCACTTCAGTACATCTCTGTGTGCCTTTTTCCAGGTATTGTTATATGCTTAAAGATGAGTATTTCCAGCTGTGAATCAGCCGGCTTATTTGTTTCCACGGAGTTCACGACACACTTTTGTAGTGTTTCAGTGTTGGGGAGCCCAGTCCTCAAGGCTGAAGTGTCGTGGTGGGGCTTCATAGCAGGGAGCTACTGCGTGCAGCTCTCCCCTCTGCCGCTGCCCCCGCGGTGTCCCCAGAGCAGCAGCAGCAGCAGCGGGGTGTGCCCTGAGAGCGGCTTGAATGGCTCTCCGGAGGTGTGACCGAGAGCGGGAGGAGGTGGCACTCAGTAGGTGGCAGGTGCGCCTTCCCTTCTGTCCCGTCCGCTGCAAGGCTGGGAGCCGCCAGCAGAGGGCCAGAGCAAACTGCTCCAGATGCTGACAGCCGCAAACAGCTGGAAGGAAACTTGCTCGATCGAGCCCTTTGAGTTGCCTGGTGCTCTGCAGAAGTCAGGCCGTTTTCACACCTTCTGTCAATAAAGTATAACCGGAGATATTACACTTAATTCTTTTGAAAATCTTAATTCTTTTGAAAATCTTAATTCTTTTGAAAATCGAAGGGTATTTATAAAACAAACCTTGATGTAGGTCGTTCTCAGTGTGGAGCTTTCTATTTTTGCTCTCGAGAATAAAAAATATATGCATCAATAAAGACATCATGCGGGTGATCTCACATTGGTAGTATAGGGACAAAATAATGCGCTCACTTGCGTGTTTTTATTTTTCAAGCATTCAGTACTGGGTTTATTTATCAAGATATAAAGGATCTTGTCAAAGGGGGTTTACAGAAGATTACTTTTAAAGTAGACCTTTGTCGTTTTTTTTGCGGATTTTCAAGTTTGAATACTTTTTGTTGCAGGAGAATTGTTCCTTGTTTTTTACACCTTAAAAACATCAGGCATATCATTTGAGGAATTTTAGGATTTTCAGTCTTAGTGCTGTACTTAAAAAGGCAACATTCTGTCTCTTTCTCAAGAATGTCATTTTCCCAAAACAATAACAATCTTATCTTTATTTAGTTATCAGCGCAATCAGTTAAAAAAAACCACATTTCAAGCAAGACTAGAATTTCTTTTGTTCTTCATTCCTCAGCTTCAGTGCTGTTGACTCCGTTGATACTGTTATTTCATTAGCTCTGTGCATGTGGTGGATATGATTCACACAGTAAAATTAAAGTCTCTTCTAAAGCTAGTTTCCTGATAGCTGACTGGTGATATATCTAGTACAGTCAGTGGAGTTCTTCATTTTAACATTACACAGCATATCGTTGAAATTAATCATTTTCTGAAGAAGTGTAATTTTCTTCAGTGATTACAGAAACAGTCTAAACTACTAATTTAGACTAGCCAGCTCACCTTATTTAGATAAAGTTTTGTGGAATGAGTCTTGCATTGCTTAAGGACAGCCAAAGCCCTTTCTCAAACCCCAGATCCCAAGGCAGAAAAAAACATGGGTTTGGGACATTTTTCAGAAGTCATGCAGAGTATTTGAAAACAAATACCAATTTCCCATGTAACTCTTAAGAACAAAGTCGTACCATAAGCATTTTTCTTTGGAGCTAATTTGCTTTTTTCTCTCTTCCAATTCTTCTGCAGGTCATGGTCTATGGGTATGGCAGTACGATGAGAAGAAGAAACCAATTTTTGATGTTCCAGGGCCCGATGGCAAATATTTGTCACCTGTTTTAGCTTCAGTGTATTTATTTCTGACGGTGATCATAGTGTTCCAGGTAATCAAGTTGTACAAGCTATGGCTCCTCTGTTCCTAGTTGGCTGCAACAAAGTTATATATGTGCAATATGTGTAGTACTCCTTTTACCGCTAAGGCATGTAAGGAGCTAATCAAGCTGAAAAGATCCCAGAGGGTTGTAAACAGTAGCACAGGGTCTATTTGGAGGCCTGTCACTAGTGAGTGACAATACTGGTCCCAGTGTTGTTTAACTTCCTCACCAATAACTTGTATGAAGGGGCAGATGCCTCCTCAGCAAGTTCACTGACACCAAGCTGGGAGGAGTGCCCAATACCCCAGAGGGCTGTGCAGCCCTTCAGAACAATGTTGACAGATTGGAGAGATGCTCAGAGGGGGACTGCCTGAAATTCATCAAAGGCAAGTGCAGGGTCCTACACCTGGGGAGGAACAACCCCATGAACCAGAAAACAAGCTTTGCTCTTCCTGTCTACCCACTGTGGAACAAAGACAGAGGATGCCCCTTTGGGTACAGTGTTCTGATATGAAAATAAATTTTATACTTTTTAACAGCTTTTCAGATATATTCCTCTTAGAAAAACCCTCTATCAGCTAGGTAACAAACTATGTTAAAAGCTTCTTGAGGAGAAATATCTTAAATGGTGAAGGTGGTTAAGTTCAGAGAAGTAAAAGAACCTCATGTCACCGAGATATGTGGAAGTTTGCCTAGTGGGATACTGGAGGAGGTTGCCTTTCTGGAGGCAGCAACTTGTTTATAAAAGGGAATGAAAATGACTGTAAAAATAATTTTTACCCTGAGGGGTTGGGTTATGATACTGGTTAAGAAAATTTGCCAGAGAATTCTTTAAACACCTACATTTCACTGTAGCTTTTGTTTAAATGACCACATTTGCCACTTACAGACATGCTGTAATTTTTCCCTCGCCACTTACAGACATGCTATAGTTCAGAAAACTAAACAATATGTGCAGACAGGAATTTCTGTCCTGAAAAAAAAATCTGCAATGAGAAACTCAGGTAAAAAATTAGGTATTTTATGTAGTTTTGACAATCCACAAGAAACAGTTGAAAGTCTTTTCATGTCTCCTTCTTCAGCACTTATAAAATGTGATTTTCATTCAGATAATTTGCAGTATGGAAGCCAAGGCCAAAGATATTGTTTCTATGGAGAGATTAACATTTCTCATTTTGTTTCTTGTATTCCTGCAAAGTGAATTTGTAAACATTCATTTATTTATGCAGAGCAATTGATTGTGTGATCTGGTTTGGGTTGGGATTTTTTTTGTTTTGTTTTGTTTTCCTTCCCCAGTTAGTTTAAAGCTCAGCTTATTAGCCTAAGAAATATTTGCTTCTGTCCATGTTTTGATAATCAATTTTCTAGACATAATAATGCATTCCAGCTCTGCAATTCACCATAGATTTTCCTCATCTAACACAGTAAATAAACTCTTTAAATACAATAATAACTTCAGGGTAGATGTTTAAAATACAGAGTCTCTTTATGTTCCAGTCTAGTACCAAGTTAACTAACTTTAATAATTCATTGTCCTTGCTTCTGTTTCCTCCTAATTCTCTTTCCTTTTGTGTATTCTAGGTTCTGATTCCAATTTCTTTGTATGTATCTATTGAAATAGTTAAAATCTGCCAAGTATACTTCATTCATCAAGATAAAGATTTATATGATGAAGAAACAGACTCTCAGCTGCAGTGCCGAGCTTTAAATATCACAGAAGACTTGGGTCAGGTGCAGTTTATCTTCTCAGACAAGACTGGGACACTTACTGAAAACAAGATGGTTTTCCGAAGATGTACTGTTTCTGGAATAGAGTATTCCCATGATGATAACGGTGAGCTCATGGTCATGTTTTCTATCTAACAGTTGTACTTTGGGCAAACTGAAGCAGTCATAAAAGTTGCTGTATCTTAAATCAAAAAGGAAAACAAAATTTAACAGCTGTTTTCAGATCAGTGTGATTCAGTGGCTCTGTTCAGCTAGCAGTGACAATCCCATAGTGTTCTGTAATATCTACACTATGTTGTCAATTCATTTAAAGCTTTTGGCCTTAGCTTAATAAAGCACTTGAGCTAATGTAAGAAAATTGAATGATGCTGCTGGTATCACACTTGTTCGGTGTGTTTAAAGTATACAGTGTAAAATAACACTTTTAAGCATACAGCCAGATTAGTGTCTGATTGACTACCAATGCAATGAGATTATCCTTTTGTATTGAGAAGTAAATGCAGACAAAGATACCAGTTTTATATTAACAAGACACATAATGTGAGAGATTTGCATATTTTATGTTACCTTTGTCAGATTCTTTTCAGTGCTCCAGTGTGAAAAGTATCTGTCAGCTATGTTTGCTCTATGAACACTGCAGTTGAGAGAATATCCACAAGTATCAGCCTCTTAAAACATTAAAAAATAATTACTTTTTCACAAGGCAGTGTGAGAGTCGTCATCCCTGTGTTATTTCTTCATCCTTTTAAAATTATGAAGTGATTTCATATTTTATGATGTTTGTACTTTGTGTTATTTTTCTCTAACATGCTATCATTACCATTTTTGAAAGAACAGATCTTAACTCTTGAAATCATATTCTGTATGCAGGAAAATATTGATGGCTACAATATTCCTGTTCGCAAAAAATAAGTTTCTTATTCTACACAACACATAAAGATCTCTGATTAGGAAGTTTTCTCAAAGTACACTACAGAATTTCAGCTTAAAAGTAAGATAAAGAATATGATAAAGAATCAAAATAGTCTGAGAACTCTAGAACACGCATTGGAAGGATGACAAGATCTTAAATCAGAAAAAGATATTTTGAAGTAGTGGATTGTTCTTTTTTTTCTCATACTTTAAAGTAGTACTTGAGACCTTAAATTTGAGGCACTCTTTTTCAAGAAACTAGATCTTTGAGTAGTGTTATAAGTGTTATGGAAAGGACTTAGGGAGAACCTGTGACTTCCTACCTCTGTACAGTAGGTAAGAAACAGAAAAGAATTAGAGTATGTTGTGGGACTCCTTAATCTGCTTGTGACACTCTGATTATTCATTCTTTTTTTGTTTCTTCTCTGCCATTGATTGTTTGCTTGTTTATACTGATTTCAGAGTGTATTTTGTTCCTTGCAAGAATGATGTTATTGCCAATTAAAACAGTGCAGAAATCATGAGATTATATGTCAGCTGAACTCAGGCCCCTGAGTTTGAATGTTGAATGTTCAGATCTTTTTTCTTCAGATGTAGTGAATTTAACAGAAATCTAAATTTGTGCACACTTTCCTCTTATGCTTTCATATTACAATATAAAAGTTAATGAAAAGAGAGTGAGTGTCTGCTACAGACAAGAGTGTCAGATACATAAACTGGTTGTTTTTTTCATTCATTCTTTTCACCTGTGGCTTTGTTTGGACTTCGTTGTAACTCCAGTCAGTATAAAATTTCTGACAAATAAAATTTCAAAATTGACACAGAATATTTATGCAGCTTTTTATTCTTTTGAGTATTTTCCTTTAGGGAAAATCAGTCTTTCTCTTTCTATATTATGCTTTATATAAATTGTGAAAATTTCTATTTATTTTGTTCTCTATAATCAGTATAAATAACACAGTAAATACTATTCAAGTACTTTGTTAGCTCTGTTAGGCAGTTTGATTTTTATAACCACCTGTTAACTTTTCTGCTGCTGAAGCCTTCTTGTTTAGATTTGATAAAACGTCTATCACAGCTCTTTCTGGTTTTAGGGTGTGCATCAACAACATTTCATTGGTGTGTGCTTACTTGCAAATGATTTGTCAGCCACTTTTCTGTGTCTTGTACCAGAGTATCTGAATTTCCTGCATATGTTATAACTGATGCCGTCCTGCTCTACACCTCAGGTTTTGTTGAAAATTTCATGAAATAGAAAATTCCAAAATCTTTCACTTAGGGGGTGATCTGAGTCTGCCATGTATGCTAGAAAATCAAGTAAAATGCATTTGCCTTTTTTGATCTGTTTCGAAGATGACATTATATCCTCACATATCCAAGAATTTCTTTCATGCGTAGTGGTTTATTACTTGGAATCAAACTTTGAGTAGCACTTTATATGAAGAAATTAATTTAAAATTATTGTACATGGGTCATGATGCAAAAGCTGCAGATAACAGGTCATTTTCCACTGTAAAAGTAGATGTCTAAGGATGGAAATAACCTTGCTCTGAGCTCTTTGACTTAAGTCTGTTATTCTGCTGTGGTGGGGTAGCAGTGCCTGTCATTCCACTTGCTTGACCCTGCTCATGATAAGATCCTGTTTTCAGGTTTGGATAGCTGTTCAAAACTTTTAACTATTTGATTCAAATTTATCATGCCAGATGTTTGCCTCAGGCATAAATTTTAGGAGAGAAATTTCAGTTATAGCCGGCACCATTCAGCCATATTCAAGAACAAGGCTAATATGTAGCAGACTTTTTTTCCCATAGCAAGATTTTCTGGAAAGTTTTCCACTGAAGTCAGTTGGAGGCACTGTATTCTTGGGCTAAGCCATGCACATACACAGAGAAGGGGAGTTATGTCTACACTAGCAAATTGAAGTGTGAAATTTCCTAACTTTTGAACTTTTATATTCTTTTAAAGCACTTTTTTTCTGTCTAATCTCGGACTACTGCATATCTGTTAATTACTCAGCCAACAGATTGTGAATAGCCATCATAAATTTTCTCTATGCTGCTTTATAAGCTCTTCTCCCTGAAATTTATTCAGAGTTATGAGAAATTATCCCCTTTTTCCTGTTCTACAGGGATTGTTATTGTACTGCATTTGACATTGTCATATCTCAGTTCCTTGCACTCAGGGAGTGCATTAATCAATGTACATGAGTTCCCTGACGTGTAGATTGGTCTTTTCCCTTCCTCCTCTCCCTATACATGCAGTGCACAATTCTGGGGGTTGGGAGCTACTTTAAAGGTGTAAGCTATACTGTGTTTGGTTTGGCATATTTGAGGCAGCATGTCTTTTTCTTGAGTGATGGGAGTATCCTTTTTTCCTTGGAAATTCATACCACAAAGCTGTATAAATCCCCTATGTGAAAAGTGAGCTTTATGATCATGAGAGAGAGTTCTGTTTTGCATCAGACATGGATGTGTTAATTATGATTTTCATCACAAAGGTTTATGCAGACCTTATGCAGGGTTGAAGCAATTATTACATGCTTTAACATAAAAACTGAAACCCTGAGCGAGACTTAATACATTTTTAGATATGGGAAACAAGTTTTCATGAATGTTCTGGAGAAAACATTTTCCTCCAGAATTCTCTGAAAGCTCTAAGTTTCTTATGACGTGGATGGCACTTTGCCCAGGAGTATTGCATTGTTTTAGTCTAGACAAGAGGTGACAAAAAACATGAATAGTAAAGAGGGCAATAAATTGCACTTGTGTGGGACAGAATCAGCTGGAGGTAGTACAAAGTATTACTCATGGGTACTGCTATGCAAAAGCTTAGCACTGAAGAGGAATCCAGGAATGTAGGGGAAATTGTGAGCATACTTGATACTAGTTCCCTGATGGAAGGGCTGTGAAATACTCATCACTGCTGAGGTCACTTAGAATATTTTGGTGGTGGATTATGCACTGATTTGGATCAAACTATGGTAATTTGCATTGCACATCTGGGTCTTGTGGAGACCATATTGACAGGGATGGGTAATTAGTTACCCAGTTGCTGGTATTTACATGGAGGATAGTAATCTGATAAGCTTACAGTTACTGGAGAAAATTAAACATTTATGGGATGTAATTTATCAGATTTTTTTTTTTTTTAGACATATATGATGGTTCTCTAATATGTGTCTATTTCTCTGTGGTGTAGAATTCTCTGTACAGACAAAGGGAATTCCCACCTCACATATGTATGACTATTATCTTCTCCAAAGGTTCTTCTTGACTGGAAGAGTGTTAATTCGGGAACAGGGTATATCATGGACCACTCCATGTAGAAAAATGATTGTCTCATACATAAATGTCCTGGGTATTTACAGAATACCTATTGGCACTTTACTCTGGTTAAATCCCAGAATTATTCTTCCAGTCAGTACTCTCTTCTAGCCCAAAGGAATGTTAGCACAAGAAAACAAAAAAGAAAAAAAGAAAAACAATGTGTTTTTTCCGTATATGTCAAATGACATGGTCAGAGCAGCACTCTTCCTTTCAGGCTAGGAGACAGCTTCTAAAAATTCTTAGAATTGGCCAGGCCTGCTAATCCCAGAGACAGTAGGTGCTCAAAAGCCAACTGTGCTTCTGAAAGTCCTTACACAGTTTAGCTACAACCAGATGGTCTTGGCCTGACATTTGTCATAGTTGTTTTCCAAATGCTGCGTTAATCACCCTCTTGCCTATGGGATGTGATCTCTGTTTTTCCAGTTTTAGCTGCCCATTGTATGAAGCTGTTGACAAAACACAGATTGAATCTCCATGAGTACAACCACACAAATCTGAAAAATCTGAGTTTTTCATTCTTTGAATTCCTCCCCCTTCCTTCCAATGACTGGGAAAAACTATAAGACAACATAAAAATAAAAGAAGTTTGTGGAAGTGAAGGTAGATGATAAAAACCTCAGTGATTTTCTGTTGTTTAACAACGTTTCTTAATCACTAATTCTGAGAGAGAATGAGTTGCTTTCTGCTGTCCAGTTTCTCTTGATGAAGGTTGACTAGCAATTAATTTTCACAGGAAAATACATAATGTTAAAAAAAATCTTTCCTAGTTTGGGGGACTGTTTTGTAGTGGAATTACTCTTTTTGTGTATAGTCATGAGGACATAGCCTACATAGTCCAACCATATTAGAGATTTTTTTTTCTTTTTTAAGGCATAGAAATCAAAAAACGTTTTCCATAAATGCAGCGGTTGCTTCCAAAGGGATTTCTCATCTGCCGCCTTTAAAATCTGACAAGCTTCAGAAATCAAGATAGTCCATCTAGCCTTTCCTGGAAAGCTGAACACCTGTAGCAGAACTGGGTGCTTCAGGCATTCTGTGTAGCTTTTTTGTAGGTGTTTTTTACCTTTCTTGTTGCTTTTTGAAAGTTTTTAATTGGTAACTAAGGAGATAAGTATGAGCAGATGTAGAACTCGGTACGTAGGGAGTGCCCCATTTTAAATCCTATAAAAGACAGAATAACTCACACCTAGAGACAAGTACTGCTTTTCTCTAAGCATATAGCTACAGTTCTTGGAATTTCTCTGAAAAATCTCAAAAAAAAGGAATTATCTCCATTTCTGAGTAAAGAGTTCTTAAGAAAGGACTTAAGGTTATTAAGCCCCTGGGGATGCCAGGAGGTTAGAGGAAGGGAAATCTTGGTGTTTTCTTATCTCAAGACTTGCTGTTATGGGCAAGTTCTTGCAAAGTAAATTAAGATTATGTTAGCACACTTGTACAAATTTATAGCATTCTAGCTGCTTGACTAAATCTTTACGTAGACACTAGAGTGCACTTCAAAGTGAAATAAACTTGCACTTATAAAATAATAAGGAAATAAGGTGGTGTGATGGTGTAAGTGCTGCACATCTGGATTTACTTCATGACATTTCAGTAGCAGCCTTATTGAATGGTTTGAGGCAAAATGGAATTTTTCCATGGTGAAATAGTGCCCACACACTGACAGCTTAGGTATTCCAGTTTAAGGGGTCTGCAGTTTTATGCTGCTTGACAGAGAATTCTTTACAGGTTCCTAATCCCACATTTCAAGTTAGTGGAACATCTGGCTGTGTGGCAGCAGTGTCTCTGTCAGCCCCACAGCAAAATGGACTCCTTGTTATAGAACATATATGGCATGGAAGGTAAAACAGAAAAAAAAACAAAATCAAAATGAAATTAAAGAAAAGGATTTTAAAAATAAAATTATTTATCTTCAAGAAGATAAAGAATTTATCTTCTAAGTACCTGGCAGCTACTACAGGAGATTTATTTATAGCTTCCTGCTGTCTTCTGAAAGATAAAAGAGGGTAAATTGAATAAGTATTAACTGTTGTTTCTTCTTTGTGCCATAAATACAAGGTGAAGTACAGAATAGTGAAATTTTACTTTCATAAATTGCAATGCTGTGTTACCAAAATTGTTTGTGTTTTTGCCCTTAATAAGAAACTGGATTGAAAAAAAGATCAAGGCCATCAATTTTCAGTGCTGAAACTGAAAAGTATCCCACAACAATACCTTTCAGGTTATAATGTTCACAGGAAAAGGTTCTCAACTGGAGGGAGCTGAGTGGGTGGAGAGAACAGCATGTTCCCAGAGAAGCACGCACTGCGCAGCTGAAGCAATGTGAACCTTAGCCATAGCATAACGAATGAACTGGCTTTCATTATTTCTGTAAAGTCCTTCATTCTTGCTGCATAATGTGTAATACTGCGCTTTAGAAAACGTGGAAAGGTGCTCAGGCTTGTTTTTTGTTGTCAAGTTTCCCTTGGTATAAACTGAAATAACACCATTCGTATCAAAAGAATTGCATTTGTTTTGGTTAAATGAGATTCTAGTCTTGTTCCTACTTTCCCTTTTTCTCCTTTTTCTCAGTGGCAAGGACAATTAAATGGATGTGCTACAATAAAACCTGTATAGGGAGCAAGAGATGGCTATGATTACATAAACTAAAAGGAACCACGCTATCAGTGTAATACTAATAAACTGTGTGCTGCATTAGGAAACAGCTTTTGCTATGTTGAATAAACAAAATATGTTTAGGTGTAATGCAAGAAAAAAGAGCAGTGAGGAATCCAGAGATAAGGTATGCAGGCATAACTGTGTATTGTACATGAAATGCATTCTCTGCTTAAACATGGAGTTTTTGTACAGGGAAAAAAATTATATTCAGTTCAGGATCCTTGAGGTCTTATGTCTCAAGGTGTATTTTCAGAGCAGAAGCCTAAAGTAGGTATGATTATTAAAGAAAATTTATCCTTTTTAAAAAATCTCTTATTGGAAGGGAGTTGGACCAACTGAGTTGCACATTTTGCAAAGCTGAAGTAATTGTAGCCAGTCCTTTCCCTGTCAAGGGATGTTACTTGTTATGAGAAGCAGCGGCACAGATTGCTGTCAGCCTAACATCCAAATGTCCAGCATCTATGGTGAAAATATTATCCCTATGGCAAATCCAATCTTTTCCTGTGCTTTTCTTGAGAGTAGCCGTGTCCACATGCCACACCAGCTCTGCTTGAGACTGGTTTTGCTGCTGAGGGCTCTAGTGAAAATGAGGCACAAAAATGTTTTTCTTATGATTGATTTAAATCATAAATGTTGGTAAAGTGCAGAAAACTTTACTGCTGTGTCATCTTGAGCATTGTTTTTTCAGCCTGGGTTAGCAGCGTGTAACAAGGAGCCTGCAGAAGATAATGAAGGCAGAGGTTGCACTGTCTGACTGGGCACTGCCCTCACACAGGCCTCATCCCAGGCTGTGCACTCCATCATACCTCCCCAGATGTGCACTCCATTATACCTCCTCAGTGGAGAGAAGGACAAAAGCCCTTCAGTGTGCTGCTCCGCCCTGGTTCTTGGGCATCATCCTAAATTAACATACTGTGATATCCACATGGCTCCTTCCTTCCTTCCTTCCTTCCTTGGCTCCTTCCTTCCTTCCTTGGCTCCTTCCTTGGCTCCTTC
>VXBQ01009267.1:508232-551232 GCA_013400175.1 Phainopepla nitens | reverse complement strand
CCGCCTGCCTGCCTTCCCGCCTTCCTTCCCTCCTTCCTTCCCTCCTTCCTTCCCAGTTCACTTTGGGCTCTCAGTGTAGACTGCTTCTGATACAGACAAACCTATAACCAGTTGCATGAAATTCACACTATAGGGATCTGCATTTACACTGGGAAAATACACAGAAGCTTACAGAGCAGAGGAAAATGGGAATTAGTGGGCAAGAGTGATGGGAGAGGTTAGAACTGCACTGGCCCAAAGCACATGCATGAAATTGCAGAAAGCAGCCTTGGGAGCTGAAAAGAACTTCATTTACTTGCAGCTCATTACCATGCAGCAGAAGGACCAAGGAGACCAGTGACCTCCCTAATTCTTTGAGCTGTCCTGTAGGTTCTGTAATTCAAATCAGAGAACTAGGCAGGTACTGAAAGGATAAGCAGCAGTGCTGTGCTGTTCTCTCAGTTGTTGTGTGGCTGGAGGAGCAGCTGCCTGCACAGCAGTGAACGTGCTGTTGCTCAGCCTCTTTCCCACCAAATAACCCAGAGGAACATGTATCCCACCAACTAATGCTAATGAAGGAAACTCCTCAGTCATTCACCATTAGCCTCAGGACCTGGGCTGCAGGGCTCTGTTCAAGCTGTGGGACAGAAGTGAGCTGTAGTGTGTCCTGCTATCTTTGTGTCTCCAAATGTGCTATGGTCCTTGCTACATCCGTGGTCTGAATTTTTTGCCAGGAGGAGTCAGAGTGCAGTGGAAGATACTGCATACTTGGGCACAAAGTTAGAGCAGTGACCAGGTGTGCTGTCACAGCCAGGACTGAGAAATTCCTGTTTCCCACATTTCAGACAAAGCCTATACATGTTTTAAATTGAGTTGAAAAAACCTCTGATGTGTGATACTATAGTGATAGAGTTATCACCATGTACTGTGTATGGTCTGGTTTCAACTCCTACAGCTGCTTTCTGACAGCTAAAACATGTTTGGAAATTGCAGTGGGTAGAGAGGGTGGGTTTTTCTTTGTTTGTAAAGCTAGCTACATTAAAAGTGATCATGTGCCAAACTCACCATATATAATGAAAGATTTTTCTCAGGAAGTATTTTGAAATAATTTGTTTGTTTGTTTGTTTGTTAAAAGCCTGAATAATTAACTTACATGCTAATGATTTATCATTTGCGATTAGGAGAATCTAATTTGTTACACTGGAGAACCAAAGCAAACTGAGCCACAAGTATGTAACTTGTATGCTGTGGTGTGGATTATTTTGAAAGCATAATCAAAAACTTTTCAATGAATACATAATGAAGGAATAAATAGATACCTGTTAGAATGGCATTTGCCTGCCTAATGAGTCACCCAGGTTACTAAATGCCCATGGTCTTTAGGAATGAAAAAAATAAGTTGTACATCTATTAGAGCTAAGCAGCCTGTTATTAGACAGGCAGGATTCCACGACTGTTTCACACCTCTGCTTTCCGTTTCCTTTTTGATTTCTGTGTATCCAAATGCCAGGATTGTTTTCTAGCATTAATTGGATTAGTTGGCTTAGTTGGATTCTTCACTGAGTAAGTATTCATCTAAAATATATCATCTGGGAAAACTTTTTCATTCTTGTAAACCAGGAATTGGTCACTGGAGCAGATAGTGATAGGAACAAGTGTTGCAGCAGGTGAGAGTACCCTGGTTTTCATACTGCATGCTGCATTGTCCTGTCTATCATGCAGAGAAGAAGGAAAAGGCTCCACAGTGGTTTAACACTAGGCTAGCAGTCAAGGTTCTGGGTTCATGTCTCCACTCTGCAGCAAATGGCCATGACCTTAAGCACAGCTTTAATGCTCTCTGTACCTCATCTCTGTGTGTAAAACAAAGGCAGTAGTTGTAGGTATGCTGTAGGTATGTTGTTCTGGGAACATTTCAGGTGTCAGTAACTGCTACTCAGTAGATGTGACATTTTTCCTGGAAAATACTTTATTTGAAATTTTGTGTTGGAAATGACAGGAAAAAAAAATCTGGATTGCTTATTTTCTACTCAGATTTCAAGGGAAGACCAAATTATTAGGTCGATTTCATCAGGCAGAGCTGGAGAATGGTCTTCAGGGATGCACTGAATTACTGCAGAGTGTAACTGCCTTTCAGACAGAATGTGATGATAAGGGATACAGTGCATTGTGTTACATTTCTAATTATGTTGTCTGCATCCTCCATCAGATACACCATTCAATTAAGACTACACTGTATCTCCTAGTAATGGAATCATTCATTATTACTGAGAAAGCACAGCATAATATTAAAATCAGATCACCTGAAAACAAGTCACCGTATCCCTCTCCGTCTTCCTAAGACATTTTTAACATATGCAACATTTTCCCCCTCTTTATTTTTACTGATAGCCAAACGCTTAGCAATGTACCAAGAACCTGATTCTGAAGAAGAAGAGGCAGCCCCAAAAGGAGGAACTCTGTCCCAGCGTGACAGTATCTGCAGCCATCAGAGCATCAAAGTGATACACAGGAGCCAGAGCACCAAAACCCACCGGCGCACGGGTAGCAGAGCTGAAGCAAAAAGGGCAAGCATACTCTCAAAGCACACTGCATTCAGTAGCCCAATGGTAAGTCATGAGAACTAAATGTACAGTGTCCTGTATCTTGTAACAGGACCATGTCCTGGAAAGGAAAAGGTAGAGAAATCTGTAGCACATTGTGTGGCTCTTTATAGATTTCATCTTGGTTTTCTTACTTCTGTAGTCACAGCTGTTTGTACAGAAACAGTCAAGTTCTGGCATAGATCTTATCTAAATGCCTTGTCTGTGGGAACAAGCTGAAGTTAAAGAACTGGAAACATTTGTTTTAGTTATGGTTTGATTTTGGAAAAAAAATGTATGTCTTCCTTTTATCTACAGAAGCAGAGAATAGCATTGAGGTCAAGGATTTGAATTGTTCTGCATATGCCTCTTCTTTTCTGTTTTGTCAGAGGATTTTAAAACCATCAAGTTCTGGGGTGGACACCACATATTCCAATTCTTAGATGCTGTTCACATACACCCTAGCATAGTTTTTAGCGTGTTTCAGTGGTTATTTGTTGACTCCATGTGTTGTATTTTAAAAAGTAAACATCTTTACATTTCATAATGTTGGTGACTTTATGTCCTTACGACTTCATTTGGTTTATTTTATACTGTTGTAACTCTGTGTATGAGCTGAATGGTAATGAGCAGAGAGAGGAGCCAAGTCACATCTCTTCAGGGGATTTTCATTGTTGACGCAAATTCATCTTTAAAGCAAATTACAAATATAGACAAAGAAAGATGCTGTTTGCACTGGTGGAATTTCTTGATTTCAGTCAAGAAGAGTAAGCTCTTTTGATAAAATTCCAAGCTGCAGTTTTTATACGTGGAGTTCTGTGGTTGCTCATATTCATCAGCTGCTGAGCATCAAGAGATAAAATTCTACTGAGAAAAGAGGCTTAGATCAGTTTATCTTTTAATCTTTTGTATCCTTGCCTCCCTCTGTGATACAGAATACTGGAGTTTGCTCTGACAAGAATTATATTAAATGGGTGGAAAATACTGATGAAAAAGAGTTGAAAGGGCTCAATGTTTCAATGTAAAAAACCCTCACAAATTAATTTGAAGTGTGTGGATGATTGTTATTCTCTAAGAAACGATGGAAGATGGTTTCATTTTCTTGTGCTGATGTAAACCCAAACTTTAAATGTCATTGCTGTCTATTTTTTCCACACCTCTGGTGCCTGCAGTGTACCATACTTTAGTATTAGATAATAAATGTCTTGAATTAAACAGGAAAGAGGGAGGAAAATTAGTATGTAACTCTCCTCCTTTCCACTACTTCCAAAGTAGATAAATATTGCTGCTATAAATATTTCACATCATTATTCACATCAATATTTTATTAGGCTCATTGTTAACTGTTTGTTATCTAGAATGGATGTGTTACAGTTCTCTCCACCTCTACTCTGTGGTGTTACGCCACCCCAAAGCTCTTGATATCAACCCTTCTTTGGATGCTTTAATTGCTTGTTGCAACTTTGGAAATGTGTAGAAGCATAGATATCAATCACTGGTATTTGTTACTAGGAGAAGGACATCACACCTGACCCGAGGTTGTTAGAAAAGGTGAATGAATGTGCAAAGCATCTGGAGGTCATGAGGAACCACGAACAGCCGTTGTCCCACCTGAGTCCAGAGCTATGTGATGTTTTTGACTTCTTCATAGCTTTGACTATATGTAACACAGTTGTGGTTACTGCACCAAATCAGCCCCGACAGAAGGTAAGTCAAAGAAAAAGGAAAGGACAGTTCCGGCTTCTTTTGCCTTGATACGAAATTATCTTGTAAGCTAGGGAAATGAAAACCTCCTGTTCTAGTGAGGAACAACTAGAGCAAGTGGTGAGATGACTCGTAGAACCACTGTGTGACCGAGTGAGTTTAATAATCCATTAGCTGAATGAAGTATGTCAGCTATTTCACTTGCCTCCGTGGCAAGATATGCTTTCATCAACAATTTCAAGATACTTCTGAAACTCTCCTAATTTCTTGTACTGTAGCTTATTCATTTAATAAGCATAAATATGTAAAAATGTGTGGAAACTAATTTGTAAATGTGCAAAACTTACCAGAAAGGGGTATAAGCTGTCAGTGAATAAATATTTTATATGTATAGATTAAATTAAGAAAAGGCTGAGACATTTTTTTAAAGTTTAAAAAGAGAATACACTTGAAAAACATCACTTAAAACTTCCAAATTATGTAAAATATGCATCTTAAGCTCATTATGAGAAATAATGGTCGTTAGTGCTTAAATTGGCCTTTAACTAGTGTCATTGATGAATGAGACTTTCAAGAATGCGATCCCAAGATGATCTGTAAGACAAAACTATAATGGAATGTAATATTAAAGCTCGCCAGCAGCTGGAATTTCCATTCTGGAGAAAATTCTGCACTTTGCTTCTGTTCCAGGTTGGAACAAAAAGTGAACTAGTCTGCAAAATGATGTGGTTTTGTGCCAAGGAAACATTTGGAGAATGCTCAGTTCTGCTGTTTCAGGAATGCTACACAGTTACACAATAATATAATATATATTACTGTGAATATGCTATTACTAGTAATGCTGCTGTGTCTTTAGAAGAGATTTGTACGTACTGAGATGAAGGATAAGTCTGAAGCAAAATGCTTCAATGCTGAAAGAGACAGGAGAAATTACTTACCGCAACATGTGTCTTCTGAGAATATTTTCAACATTGGCATATTCTTATTAAACTTTAGTTCTGGGAGATACCACCCTTCTCAGAAGAAAAATACTGCATTAACTTGTTTTTTCACCACCTTCACTGAATATGCACAAAGGATGACAAGGTTTCATACTAATGGTAGCTTTTAGTATGCGGTGCTGATGGCGGTGGTGCAACATTGATAGACTATCCGTGGGTGATATCTGAGGAAGTGAAAGAAGAAAAAACTGTTTTAATCCAAACATACAGGCTTTCACACACAGGTGTAATTCTGAAGTTCTAATGATTTTTTTTTGTTGTTGTTGAGTCAGTGTTGTCCATTTACTTTCCTTTCTCAAAATACAAATACCATTACTTTTTGACCTCAAAGAAATTTTACTCGTTACTTGGAGTTGCTTAGACCATCAGGGTCAGAATTCTTGTACAGCTTTCCTTTGGCATTTGTTCATTGGTGGGTTTTGTTCTCCTCAAGGTTAGAGACCGATTTGAACTAAAATCTCCAGTAAAAACCATTGAAGACTTCATACGAAAATTCACTCCAAGTCGCTTGACCTCTGGATCTAACAGCAGCAGTTCCTCTAGTCTAGCTACAAGCAAATCAGTGCACAGGTTTGGTTTAAGCACGCTTTCGTCGACATCCACGGATAGCACTTTATTGAAACTGGAAGAGAAGCTGGCATACTCTGCACAGATGAACAACAATGGCTACAGCTCCCAGCAAGGCAGGACGGCTGTGGGGGGTGCACCTGAGGAAGGAGAACTCCGTTATGAAGCAGAGAGTCCAGATGAAGCTGCTCTCGTCTATGCAGCAAGGGCATACAACTGTTCTCTGGTTGGAAGGCTGTCCGACCAGGTATCAGTGGAGCTACCTCACCTGGGAACCTTAAGCTTTGAAGTGTTACATACATTGGGCTTTGATTCCGTCAGGAAGAGGATGTCAGTAGTGGTCAGGCATCCTCTCACAGATGAAATAAATGTTTACACTAAAGGAGCAGATTCAGTTGTTATGGATCTTCTTCTCCCCTGCTCTTCAGGTACAATTCTTGCTTACCTTTGGGGGGGTTGGGAGGCAGTTAGTTGCTGAAGATCTCATCATATGTTACTGCCTTGTCTAGCAAGTAGACTTGCCTGCTTTTCATTTTGTAGAATGGCAACCATTACCCTTCTTTTATAATACTTTGTAATTATTGCAGATTTTCTGTAACAAATTACTGGTTCCTTACCTCTCAAGAATGAGTGAAGATAATTTCTGAACAACATCTTCTACTTGGTAGCTTTATTTTAAAGGAATTTTCTTGCAACTTGGGCAAAGCAGTTTGCATTTCTTTAGAAAAACCTGCTTGGCAATGCTTGGACATTTGAGTATTTTATATGAAACTGAAGTACTTCTTATTGCTGCTTCCCTCTGTTTCATTTGTAAGTCCTTACATCCTATTGCTGAAGTATGTTGCATTAATCAGCACGTTTTTTCATGTTTAACTATGATGCTAAAGAGCAATGTGCATCCATCAGCCTTCAAAACAGAAAGGTTGAGGCAAAAAATGGAGAGATGCTGTTCAGACAAGAAATCTGGGCTTCAAATACCTAGTTGACTGGCAAGCAATAGACATATAGCTCTGAATATGAAATTTCCCTAAAGCATGGAGAATTCTCCAGCACCCAGATGTCCTAGGAAGCAAGGACACCTTTGAATAGCTAATTGTCATCAGTTCGTTTCAAGAAGAATCCTGTAAGTTTTCATAAGTTAGAGGAGACTCATGGGTTGCAGTTTGCATTAATCAGTTTGCATCTAATTTACTGTATTTTCAACACTGAATTTCATCCAGTGTTTAAAGATTACCCCAATACGAATGGACAGAGCCCCAAAGTGCTTGAAGTACTTCCCATGTTTCACTAATGCATTAACTTTGTGGTTACTTTGACATTAGCTGAAGTAAACAATTGTGAAAGGCTTATACTGTGTAATTTTAGTTTAACGAAACACAGAAAAATGTTGGCATTAGTTTTCTGGTTTCAACCACATAAATCAAAGCTGAGCCAAAAAAATTAAGAACAACTTGTACTTAACTAACAACAAAGTATTCATGAGTAATTTTCTAGCAAAGATCTGATATCACAGAAGGCACGTAGAGCATCTATGGAAACTTCTTTCCTTCCAAACTACTAATAGAGAATTTTTAGCACTGAAAATTTCTAATACCTAGAAAATAATGACTAGAAATGAGTTCTCAGAATGAGAACTGAGTGTTTAGAAAAGAAAAAAATATTTTATGCCAGGTCTTAAATTTTTTCCTACCATATAACAGACTGTGTTCAAAGCTGCAGTATCCATTCACAGACTCAATGGATCAAGGAATTTTCAGGGAAATTTCAAGCAGGTCTAGGACCCACCTAGGTAAAAACAGTAAGGCCAGTTAGAAAATTTAAAAATGGTGACATTATCAAAGGTGCTATATGTCAGAGAAGAAGAAGCAGAGTTCCTGAAGATCACTGTGGGAATGAGCATTGTCTGTAGCTGGGCAAATACAGATTCCACCATCATTACAGGCAAGCAGATTGAAAATGGTTCTGAAATTGTTCGGGAAGTCTTTTGTTTTGGTTTGGGTATTTTGTTTGTTTGGGGTTTGTTTGCCCAAAGTGAACTATGAGTTCTGGTGTGCTTTGCTTTTGCAAGCAATGTAAAGTGCAGCCACTAGAACACCATAAGCAGTTCCCATTGTGTTTTTCTAGTCCTCTCAAGCCCCTGCTGGCTTCAGTAATTCTGTATCTTTCAGCAGATCTATCTGAAAAACATTTGACATTTCTCTTGAGTATCTTTCACTCCTGGAACTGAATGTGCTGTCTCTGCCTACAGTATCCTAGTATCAGTGGATGTAGAAGGAGCCTCAAAAGGTTTATGCTGTGGTTATTACCTGTACTGTGGGATCTGTCATTGGTGTTATCCAGTTCACTGGTGATGGTGAGAGGAGATGTAATGCTACAAGAATTCAATCATTTATTATTTTAAGGAAATTACTAAAAAGTGAATAGACATGACAGCTAATCCCACATCTTGGGCTTTGCTCTCTTGGTGCTTCAGGGACATGTGAACTGTACACTAGTCAAGTGTGTATCTTGAGACTTGTGCCCTTTGACTGAAGGATGAAGGCAGCACTATGTCTGTAATGTCCCAGCTCAAACACCACATGGCATGAAACAAAGATTCCTGTTTGGGAGGAAGAGTATTTTAGAATATGACAAGAGAAACAGCCTGAAATCAGAACCAGAAGTATTATGTTTTAGCTTCCTTGTGTCTTATAGAAAAAAGTACAAATCATCATGAGCTTCAAAATTTAAAAATATTTTGAATTGACTCCATTTGCTTTGCCTGTATATCTAGTTAAGAATGTGGAACCTAGTGTATTCTGATAGCAAACAGGTATTTCCAAAAGCCTTGAAATGATTCCCAAGAGTGTATTGTTTTTACTTTATCTCAACAGTCACCATGTTCATAAATAAGAAACTTACTGTTTGAGTCAATACCCAGCTCGCACAGGAACTGTGAACATAAATCATTGGGAAAACAATGACTGTGCTGGCTTTCTGCAGCTCAAGATTAGGGAAGGAAATGAAGAAGCAGAAGGCCACTAGCTCTCTATCATTCTTCTGGAGGAGACTTCCTTGATGTTTTTCACTGACATGGTGCACGTGGTCACACTGCTCAGAGCAGACACTGCATCCCATCTAAAAAAATATCTCCACAACTGGGTTTTGTCTGCAAGAGATTCCTTCCCCTGTTCTAACTTCTGAGCACAAGATGAATCTCAGGGTAGGACCGATGAAGCACATGAACAGCTGTAAGGGGCTTTAGCTGTCATTGGTATGCTGGAAATGAGAACTTGCATAGAAAATAGTATACACATCTCTACTTGTAGAGAGTTTCTGTCTTTGTTCATTGAAGGAGTTACGAGCATTTAACATTATGATCACTGCATTAGTACCTGTGGTATTCAGACAGATCTGGAGTGATTAGCACCACCTAACCTTAAAAGGATAGAAACAGCTTTTGATGTGTTTAAGCGCCTCTTGCAGTTTGCGCCATTTGAAGTCAGTGAGCCACTGAGATAGCCGCCCATAAGATAATTTCATGTGGGATACGCAAAAATGTGACATTTTTCTCTAGAATGTTAATGTGTCACAATAAATTAGAAGAATGCTTGTCTGCTTTATTGTTCTAAAGTTAAAAATCTCACTAATACAAGGAGCCCTGAAGAAGGTTTGCTGCAGTAGTCCTCCCAGAAAAAAAATTTCTAATGTTATACAGCAAAGTCACATGTGCCAAAAAGGTATAATGCACTAATAGAAAAGTAGCAAAATGAAACTGTGTTAGGCTGCTGGTTCCTTATATGCATATTTCCATATATAGTGTAAGAAAGGGCTTTCTAATTACAAATAGTACTTGGAGGGATGTCCTTCTGTAATAATATATCTATATTGTCCCTTTGAGACAATCAACGCTGATAGCATAGGTAGTATTAATAGATAGATGGACAATCCCATGAGAATATTCCTACATGACCTTAGTCAGATGGAACTCAAATGAACATATGCAGGAAATACCACAGTCTTCCCAGGATCCCTTAGGAACAACTGTGTACGTATACTCCCAGCTTTGCAGACCTAGAGAGGATAGAAAAGTCTTGAAAGGTGAGAAAATAGCTGTACAGTGAGTAAAATGTTCTGATACATGATTAAGTTAAATGGAACAAAAAGCAGAATATTGGATTCTGAACTCACAGTTCCCTCATTTCTACAAGATCAATACATGTGTGTGTTTGTGCTGGAGCATCTGAATGCCCAGTTATGCACTCTGCTGCTGTGTAAATATGAAAGTGCTGAATGCTGTGTAACTTTGTAGACAGACAGATACATGTGTGCAGTCAACGTATAGCAAGATCAAATTCAGTATGAGTGCGCTCTGGGTAAATGGGCACTGAAGATTATAAACAGTAAGATACTTATGCCATCTAATTTATATACCTGTATTAAGTGCTTAATATAATGGCATAGTGCCCATATGCTCTGTGTACGAGAGGTGAGCACATTCAGTGCTGAACTGAGCACGTAGTAGGTCTCTTGAGGTGCCCAGACTTCTGGTGAGGAGTGGTCACCTGACTCAGTGACTGGTTACTGTGCAAGCACCAGTAACTCAAATATTGCACTTAGGAACAGCTCCAGTTACAGAATTATATCCAGAAATTATTCTACATCTCCCAAAAATATTCAGATTTTAGGAAAAAAAAGTGTGTCACGTAGGGAGTAGGAAAACCTGCCAGAAGGCACCAGTCATTCTCACTCAATGGTTCCAGTCTAAAAATTTGCCCCCTTTTACATTTACTTAAGTGCTAACCTTGAAATTCTTATTATTAAGGTTTACTACTACAGTACATTTTTCATGAGCTTGTCTCAATCCTAGATGATAAAAAATGTGCATTATCGCTTGTTTCTAATTTTTGGGGACATCATTTCATGTAATAAGATGGAACAAAATGTGCTGTCATCATGTTTATTACTCTGTGTTGATCACAGAGCGAGCACACTGCACCAGTCCCAGCTAAAGAGAGAAAAGTAACAGATGCTCAGTCCTCATTTTGAGTAGGTACACACGGCTTTAAGTGAAGGGTAAAGCTAAGTGGAAGTTTTGCTGATGCATCCAAGGTAGAAGCTAGCTGTGAGGTCTGCAAGTGCAAATTCTCCTCTAAATGAAATCACAGTCACACCCAGAACTTCTTGTGTTGATTCAGACTGGTAGGAAGTATCAGTACAGCGCTAACAGGTGAAAGGACCTTCTGCACTTAGATACACAAAACAGAGCACTGTTTCCACTTCTTTTGAGATATTAGCCTTGGTGGAAGACTGAGTGCTATTTTTAAGTGTCATTTTTCTGCACATGAGCTGTGGAGAAGCAGAAAACCATTTGCTGGTAGTGTAATTTGAAATCATACTTCTATTTCTGACAATATTGTTTGCTGTGAAGATTATCATGATTTCTTAAAATATTCAGGAAAGAGAAATACTTAAAGAGTAAAAAAAAGAAAGGGTCTTTCTCACATATATTCACAGTGACTTTTTTGAAGAAGGAAGACAGAAAACAGAACAAAAAGCCAATTTTTTTTTTTTTAATGGAATGTTTTACTTGAGTTTCCCAGGAAATATCAACACCTCTTTAAAAGTATCAGTTATAAAGTGCTGGTACAGTGAGTACTGTATACAAGTTTTTATTCTCTGAGGCAATTCAGCTGCTATTATTTTTCAACGAGTAATTTATGGTTTTATTCTTATCTAGATGACCCTCAGGGCAAACATCAAAAAAAAATCCGAAGCAAAACCCAGAATTACCTTAATCTTTATGCTGTAGATGGGCTGCGGACCCTCTGTATTGCAAAAAGAGTAAGTAAATGCAGGCTTTTAGTTTGCTTTTAAGGAGAGTCTTGACTAAGATTACGGAAGGTATTTATTATCTTACTGTTCTTGATTCATAACTTCTTTTTCATTTTATCCAGTAAAGTATGAATGTCTTTGCGTCATGTTGACTCTGCCCTCACATACTCTTTGTAATAGGTTCTCAGCAAGGAAGAGTATGGCTGTTGGTTAAAAACTCATTTAGAAGCAGAATCCTCTATTGAAAATCGCGAAGAACTTCTGTTTCAGTCAGCACTGCGTTTAGAGAAGAATCTGCATCTGCTAGGTAATGCAATGAGAGCTGGACATGAAATTAAAATGTGATAAAAATTCTGAAAGCTTGGCTATGAAATCCATTCTTTCCCTTAAATTGTTCCTGACAGTACAGAAATTGGCTTCCATGGGACTTTATCATGGCTGTCATGTGCAGCCCCACAAAGGAATAGGATATAATTAACATGAAAGACATACCCTGTTTTCCTTACTCCTGCCAACATTTTATCACTAGTGAAATAAGTGGAGTAATACCAGGATGAATTTGACACAATATCGCAAATGGGAACTGCTGCTCTAAACAAGAGGAGGACTTGGCCCAAGCTATCTACAGAATTTCATTAATTCAGTGCTGTTTCAACGTGTCAGAGGCTTCCCTGACTCTGGGGGCACCAGCGACACACATAAAGCAAAGCTCACAAACTGCACCTGTGAGAGGCATCAACTTTCACATACATCAGGTTCAGCACATGCACTCAGGGCCTGTGCATTCTGTGCAAGGGGTTGCAGTTAAAATCAGTGTATGTAAAAAGTATTGCAAGAGCTAAGTCATACTCTTTTCAGTTGAGATGCTGAAAGCACTGAGATTCTAAAATGTATTTATATACACTGGTACTCCCTGCATCCAGCTGCTTTCTCTGGCACAGAAACTGGGACAGCCATAACACTGTTGGAGAAAACGACCTTCACTAATTGCCACCATACCTGTCTCTGGGAGACAGATCCACCTCACCCAGCTTGTAATGAATCTACCACAGATCTCTAAAGCTCAGTATACAGCCAGTGGGGAGACAAAAAAAGTGTAGTTCATTTGGTCTGACTTGGATATCTGCTTTAGGATTAGATGAATCATGCCCTTGAAGTGTTTGGTTCTCTTCCCTGACTTAAAGGGGGGCATGAGTTGCCTAATTCAGAGCAGAGTAATCAAGATGCCACCATGGGTGTACCTGTTGGCTCTGGCTGCAGTCTTAGGTGAGGGGAAAAAAAAAAAAAAAAAATTGAAATTGAGCTCCTAGACAAGTAAGTGAGCTCTGGCTAGTAGTAAACTATCAGTTCAGTCATTCCCCAAGAACCTTATACTGTGGTTTGTAGCTTGCAATGATCATTCATCATTAGGTTGTGGGAATAAAAATTCAGTTTGAAATAAATATTTCTTTATTTGGATTGCAATAGCTTTCCCAACATTGCCCTAAGAATGTGTTTTCATGTAAGTGGTTGGTGCACAGACTTGAAGGGACTTCTATTGTTAATTTTTTTTTTCAAGGAAGAATCATAGAAGAAATAATTAGCTGAGAAAAGTTTTTTGTTTTTCCTGTTGTTCCAGCTAACTTGCATGTCTGTCACTTCCTCATTTGCTAGTGGCAGGGCTTGCATTTCCTCACACTGAATTCTTTCTGACACTCAGCGTGGTGACACTGAGCTTGGTCCTGAGCAGCTTTTTGCCACTTTTCATATATACGAAAATCTTGTCTCAGTCCGTTGATTTATGTAAGCATAAAATAGATACCCAGTCTCTTATAACTGGTAGAAAAATGTGTTGAAAGCATGAAAATACACATTTTACTCGCACATCATGGTCAACAGATTTATGATTTATTCTCTGCTGTATCTCATTTGGTCACCAGTGTCCTTCTGCAAGAACAAAGAGCAGCAACAAGGCACAAAAAGGTTTATGTTTGCAGACTAATCTGCTGTTGCCAGGCTGCAGTCCTGCTGTTATTCTCCTTCAAAAGAGGAATTTCTAGTGACCTACTCTCTTCTTGCTGAGGCAAGGCAGTTAAGACCTTTAGGAACTGAAATTATCACAAAAAACCAATAGCTTCTCTAACAACATTCAGCAGAAATGATGTAGGTATAGAGCATAGAGACAATCAGACTTGTAAACCTCTGGGACTAGGAGTGGTGTCTGGTTGCTTTTGACATTTTGAATTCTGGATTTGTTGTTTATTGTTGATGCAACTGTTTACCACAGCTACTTTCCTCTCTTCCTCCTCAATACCCTGAAAAAGCTGCCCAAATCTTACAACCCTTGGTAGTTGAGCTGTCTCCCAGTAAAAGTTGCTGCTGGTTGTTTTGGGTTTGGTTTTGTTTTCTTTTAATCTAAGCTTAAAATTCATGGGCAACCCTAGGTGTTCATTTAATTTGGAATATTTTGCGCTTTTTTTATGTGCTTAGGTGCAACTGGCATAGAGGACCGTTTGCAGGATGGTGTTCCAGAAACCATTGCAAGCTTGCGCAAAGCTGGATTGCAGATCTGGGTTCTTACTGGAGACAAGCAAGAAACAGCTGTTAATATTGCATATGCCTGCAAGCTACTAGATCACGATGAAGAAATCATCACTTTGAATGCTGAATCCCCAGTAAGCACATCCAGTATACAAACTGACTAATGAACTAGTTTTGCTTTATTTTCAGCTTGTACAATTAAAAGTTTGATGGCTTTTTTCCTTTTCTTCTTTTTTTTTTTTTTTTGCTTCTTTTCCTGCTTCATCTATAACTATCAGGTAGGACATGTCTTTGAATACTTTTCAGTGAATCATGCTTCTAAAATTCATGCATCATAACCTTACTGAAAACATGTAACTGTAGTGAACTCTACCATGAATGAAAATATGCTATAGCAGCATAAATCACTTTCTTGTGTATGCATTCTCAAAACATCACTATTTCTATTTATTGGCACTAATGGGGCTAAAAACCAACCTGTAATTAAATACATGTTGAGAAAGAAAGCCATTGATAACCTATTGAGAATTTGTGCTATATTTTATGCCACTGAAATGTAGTATTTAGATAACTCAGTCATTCATGTCTTCTCAGATGACTTTTTCTCTGGAGATAGAAGCAATATTTAAATTTTGATGCTAACAGTGAGAGGCAGCAAACTACATCTACATTAATGCCTTGCTTCCTAACAGACCTTTTCTAATCCTTCTGAATTAATGATCTTTCCTGTGCTCAACTTGTTGCAAGCAGTCACAAAGAGTTTACTGATACGGTCTAACATACAAGGAACCAGACTGATAGTGCTGTAGTCCTTTTATGGGGTGATAGAATTGGACTTCAGATCAGCAGAGGAGAGGTAGGCCATCAGTATTCAGCTCCAATTTCGTTCAAAAAGGAAGAAAATTTAACAGCATTTTCCATTCTTGGGTGCATCAACTGAACTGGTAAATTAATTTTCCATGGTTTTTCTTTTTAGTCATACTTTGCTGTAAGACCAGTAGCATTTCTTTTATATGTTCATATATTCTCAATAACATCTTCTAGTTGAGTATGGCTAGGAGAGGGATTTCAGCTTAAATAACCTTTAATTGGCCTTTAACAATGCATAACTCTTTGATCTGAGTTGTGGGCGTATACGTGGTGTTCATCACCATAATGGTGTTCATCACCATACTTGGTACCAATTATATATCATTTCCCAGCACTGTTATTCTGAGAAGGAGCTAAAAGAAATTAATTTAGCATACAAAAGTGCATGTTAAAGAAGAATTAGATTTCAAGCCCTTCTACTCTTCACTATTGCCATAGCTTCTGCAAGAATTAATGTGTTCAAAATAAGTAGAAGATTATTCGAAATTAAAACTTCAACAGCGCAGCAAATAATGCATTCCCCATATTAGTTATGCCTAAACATACAGCAAACAGAAGCCTTTGAATACATGTTCTTTTCTCTCAAGCATTTTTGTTTTGAATTTTTTTTCAGGAGACATGTGCTGTCTTGCTGGAACAGTGTCTGCAATGCATAGAGTCTAAATTTTCAAACAACACAATAGACGGAGCTACTGGAAACATGACTGTTGGGTTCACCCCTCTCTATCCATCCTCTTCCTGTGTGCTTTCCAGCTTGGGCCTAGTCATTGATGGAAGGACTCTAGCTTATGCCCTGGAACCTGCACTAGAAGATAAATTCCTTGCGCTAGCCAAGCGGTGCCGTTCAGTACTGTGTTGTCGCTCTACCCCTCTCCAAAAGAGCATGGTAGTGAAACTAGTCAGAGACAAACTCAAAGCAATGACCTTGGCAATCGGTAAGTACCTCAGTTTATACTAGCCTGCCTTGATGTATACTGTGTCTTGAAAATTTTGATTTTTTTGACCTGCAGTAGGACCCTCCTAGCTGCCTCACAACTGAAACAGCTTTCCAGTTTTGTCTGAAAATATGTTGGACAATTCTAATATATTTATTCTAACATATTTACTCAAAACTAGGATAGAACTCTGGAGTAGTATTTGGGATTTCTTCCTGCAGAAGTTAGGTAATCCGGACCCAGTTATGCTAAGAGGTTTTGACATGTTTGAACACAGCTGTGAAGAACTAGGTTATCTTATGCTGTGCAAAACACCATTTTGCAATCACTGTATTACACCCAGAAAAACTGTGCTCAGCGCTGTTTCATCTGATCATGCTTAAACTCGAGGTTCTGTGTTTATCAGCACAAGTCAGCCACCCAGCACAGGCTGTGACTTGGCCTTGTCATTATAGGGAGTGGATTTACAACTGGTATAGTGCCAGCACTTCCACTTCTTCCCATCTAATCACTCGATTGGCAAAGGGGAGACTTTGGCAGTCCCTCTGTCTTAAGTTTGATAAGATCTTCCATGTTTCTGTGATTTTTACACAGGTCAAATAGCTCTTTCCCTATCTCAAGTTTAGGTTCATGTTTCATTAGAAGATATGATTTCAGCATATACTGTCACAAATACGCCTGCTTTCATCTGCAACCGTTCCAGTTAAATCTACCAGTCTTGAGTATATTAAAGATCTCAGACTGGTCGACCCTACTCTCTTGACTTTTTCTTTCATTCATCTACTTTTTAACTTTTTTAGTATTTTTTCAGTGTAGACATTTTCATTGGCTTTAGGCCTTCTTACCCATTTAATTCTTAGTCATACCTGATTGCAGATAGACTCTTAATCAGGAAGCAGAAGTATTGAGGATGCTTATTCTCAACCTTCTACTGCTTTACTGTTAGTGCAGTTCAGGCCTGATACCTGAATTTTAGGTATTATTGAAAAGAGATGGATTTGGTTTATTGTTACTCTCCTGTGATAAAAAGGTCTAAAAAGATCAGAATGTGTTTGAAATTTTGCAAGCTTTGAACCTTATATTCTAAAGGTGTCTCCTTTTCTACTGTACATCTCCCTTACTTACACTTAGTAATTGTCTCTCTTACTAAACTCAACCAACACTCAGTAACTGTTTTTCCTTTGTTTTGTTGCTGCCAACTGTTGTTGGTCTGCTAGTGACAACAGAACTGAATTTTGTCATCTTTAGGTGATGGTGCTAATGATGTCAGCATGATCCAAGTGGCAGATGTTGGTGTGGGGATCTCTGGTCAAGAAGGCATGCAGGTAATGTTGCTCATCCCATGGAAAGCACTCCCATGAGGGCGTGAAACAGCCACTTTCTATAGGTCAGATTGTTCAGACTGCCTCTGGATAGTCAGCACAAGTAAAGGAAAAGCAGCAAGTTATGCTGAGGGGTGCCAATTGTATCTTATAAGGGTTCTTTCAGCTTGAGTTTGAGCTCACGCTTTTTCTGAGATCTGTGGTAAGTTTACACACACTCTGCCTTCTCAGAAAATTGAACTTACCATATCCCTCTAAGTAATGTGATTAAAGAAATAATTAGCTAAATAATTGTTTAAAGGAGAAAAAAACTCAGCTATACATTATTTAGGAAATAAAGGTTCATCTTATCCTGGCTTTTATTCTCCTCTCTCCTGTATTGCTTGGGTGTACTTCTTCTATGGAGTGGCTGCACAAGCCAATACAACTGGTGTAGCTTATTTGCATGGTGTGGTGGTGACCCTTAGCCCAGCCACCCACACATCTCACTCACTCAGCTTATTCAGACAGCAAAACAGTAAAGAAAGTAGAAATTGTGGCTCTTTGCAGAACCACTGTTCCTTACACCTCATAGCAAGTCTTGGTTTGGCCGCATTTCCAGTTACATTCAGTTCCAGGGAATAGCAGGATTAAGGTGGTTGCCTTGTAGTCTTCTGGATATGTTCCACCTCTGATTACTGCATTTACCACTGTGTAAAAGGCACTTCTCTCATCCCTAGAAGAGAGGATGTGTATGTATAGGATGTAAGTATTATCTCAGCTTTCTCTACTGCTGGTGCAGATCACTTGCAGTGTTAGGACCAGACGTGGCAGTAAGACACAGAGAATGAGGAGGATACCTCATTTCCACAACCTGCCTTGTATTTGGGCAGGCTGATTGCATGAGAAAACAGAGTAACTGAGTACATGTCAAATAACTCTACAGGGAAAGTGGGAAGTGTTTCCATCCTGAGGACCCAAGCAGATGAGCATGCTCCTTAACTTAGTTACCAGTGGGTGGTTCTCTGACCCAAATTGCATTTTTTTGCAACACTGGCTGGATGTTTTGCTCAAAAGGGAAGAGAGGCCTCCTTCAGAGAGTGCACAAGTTTGCTGTAGAGCTTTATTTCATGGGATTTCATGAATGCTGTAATTTATTCGGGTCAACACACAAACTTAGAAACAAAAATTTAAGTGAGGTATGAACTTGGGTATCAACTTCATGCATCTTCTGACTCCAGATCAGCAGAAGCTAGGACAGGCCACTGGAGAAAAGTCAGTAGATATTTTTCTTATTTATCATACACTTTTCAATGTGTATGCATCTTCAAATCCTGCATAACTTCTGTAGTATCACTCTGCAGGTAGTCCAAGCTCCAGAGAGCTCAGAGAAGGTTGGTTTTGTGGGCTCCCCTCCAAACCTATCAATTCAAAAAAGTCTGCTGCAAAGTTTTTTCTTGGGTCTCACGGCTCTTATGAACTTAACAATAATCTCTTTCATCTGTGTAATAATTCAGATCACTTTTTTTTCCTAATCCAGACATAGACTGCTCATAGCATTTTTTCTTGATTCCTTGCCCCTTCATGCCACTTTCAGTTGAGCTCATACACTTAAAATAACCAGTCCTCAAATCCCTCTGGCTTTTGCCGTGTATCCAGGTCTGAAAGCTATTTTCTCATTAACTCATTAAACTACCTGGTTTTATATCTAAATGAAAGTCACCAGAGTGGAAAATGTTTATAGATCCCTTCCCTTACTGCAAGTCCCAAGGAACCACACAGACCTCTTTACTATAAACAGCTGTCAGAATTGTACACATGCAGGTACTCAGGAGGTGTTGAGCATTTAGATGTCTAAGACAGCAATGTTGTCTGGATTTATTTGCTTTCCACGTTCTGTAGAAGCATGTGGAGCTGGAAGAAAAAAAAAAATAAAATGTGAAAATCAAGTGGGTATTTTGAGCCTAAGTAAACATGCAAATGTAATTGGATAACAGATCTTTCTCTCTGTGTTCCTCACCATAATAAAAATGGAATAAAAAAACGAAAGAATCGTGACACTTCTCACAGTCTGCTGAGAAGTGCTATGTTAGAAGCACAAATGAAAAGCTAACGGTTTTGTTTTGACATTGGAATAGGCTGAGATGGGGTGGAGGACAAGGAAGCAGACATAGCATAGCTGTGTTCTCCTCAAACTGCAAGATAGCTGTATGTCTGCAAGACAAATCAGACTTCTATGCAGGGAGGTTATAACAAGTGTGTCTCAGTACCTGAGAAATCCTAGGATGTGTCAACATACTAAAAAGTGTCTCAGTCCTTATATATATCTTCTACTTAAATTGCAGTGCATTCTTGCGCCTTCTCTTGCATTGTTTTAGAGTTTATTTTAGTAGCTTCTACAAGCACCTACTTGGAAAAACTGAGCCATTTTTATGTTTTACCAAGAAAGAGAATTAGGAAAACTTAAAAGGAAATATGCCTCTCATTTAAAAATACAGCCAAAATATACCCTGCAGAGTGTAAGGAAGATGTTGCTCCTTTGGAGATTTTCATCTTTCCTCCTGTTTTTGCTGAACTGAATTGTGAGAAGAAAGGTGATACCAAAATAGAAAATGAAATGTAAAATAATAATAAATTAAATCTTAGTGTGTGTGATCCTAGGGATAAGGAAAATCATGAAACAACCATGATAACACAAGTAGGTCTCATTTAGATGTACAGTACCCTGAAATTTAGTCAGAATTGGAGAGAAACTGTGATTCATTTTGTCAATGTCATCTGACAATCTGCAAAGTCCCAGAGGACTCTCATCTAGTGTGATTTTTTTCTCATACACAGTTACAGAAAATGTGTGATTTTAAAAATTTCTCAGAATACTGATATCTCAGGGACAGCCAAGTAAACTGTATAAACCAGGTCTGCAAATTAAATTACTAATATTCTTATTGTTTTGTCTTTTGAAGTCAAATCATTATGATGCAACCTCTTAACTGTGCTGTTCTTATCTAATTCTCTGGAAATTCATTTTGCCCTGTAAGTACACTGTAGTTTTTACAGAGAAAGATACAGCCATCAAGGTCTTCACACATGAACCCTGAGCCTTCATGCTCATGCAACTGCAATTGCCAGCCATTCTCCCACCTTTTGCTTATTGTTGTTGCTTGTCACTCTCTGCAGTGCAGGCTGTAATCTCCTCTGGGTGAGGACTGGGTTGCCTTGCATGTCCTGCCAAGCTGCCATGTTTGCTCATGGGAGTTTCAAATCCATGCAGCAATAGCTGCATTTCATATGCACTGTTATTGTTTTCATTCTCCATGAGTACAACTTCCACTGACTGTAGGAGTCGAGAAGATGGCTAGATTCAATGTTTAGTGTTGAAGGTGGTGCTTTCCAATAACAATTCCAACCTTTGTTTCATTCAAGGCGGTGATGGCAAGCGACTTTGCAATCCCGAGGTTCAGGCATTTGGAGAAGCTTTTGCTTGTTCATGGCCACTGGTGTTATTCCCGACTCGCCAACATGGTGCTGTATTTCTTCTACAAGAATGCAGTAAGTGTTTGACTTGGCAGCTTTATGGCACCACATGTTTCCAGGGTTTATTTTGTGCTAAGTGAGCATTAGGTCAGCCTTCAAATGGTTTATAAATAAGCTGCAAAGAAATTTGCAGAGCTGAAAGACAGCTGGCTGCCATTTGCAGAAATACGGGACCCACTCCATAACAGCTACAGTGTGCTGCTGAATGTGCAAATTAGGTAACACAAATAACAAGCACTGCTGAAGAAAAGTTTCTTTACAGAGCAGTTTTGCAGAATATAGCTGGCTGGATACAGGAGTCTTCAATGCCAAAGCCATCCAGCACTGGTCTCAAGTAGCAGTTGAGTGTGTTTTCTCTTCCTGACTGTATCTCAGCATTGTTTATGAATCACTGTACATACCTCCTAGTGACTTGAGATAATTGGAGTCCTCTCTGTGTCTCAGATGCGGAGACTGGGAAGATTTTTTCCTTGATTTATCTTATTTCCAACTAATCAAAAGAGTTCATTAGAAAGGAAGCACACGGTGGTAAAGAACAGACGATGGGTCTGTGTTTCCTCCCTGGTGAATGAAACAGGCCTCAATCCAGTACTGGGCATCAAGCCAGAAGCAGCTCAACTCCTTGGCCTCAACAAAGGCCCTTTGCATTGATCTTGGAGTACAAAGATGATTGATTGAAAACAGCCTAACAAGGAAACCGAGAATACCACCAGCTGGGTGGGAGTCAACGGCAGGCACATGTATTTCCTCACTTGCAACAGCTACAAATCACCTTGGGAACAAGGCAAGTGAAGAAGCAAGAAAAAGAGAACTCTCACACCTCTGTTTACTTCAGAGGGCAAGGTATGAATTGTGTGCAGAAGACTGGATGTTGTCGTCAATATCAGAAAAAAAGTGGCTTTCAGTTTTGTAAAAGTTGCTTTCCAATTTTAATCTACTTCTCAGTTTTTATCAGAAGAAAACCATCATTTGCTTAAAATTTTGAACATCACCAGAATACCTAAGGATGCTAAAGGATTAATGAAGTGCCTTTTTGTTAAAACAAGCGTGTTAAAATACACTCTGGGGTCAGAGCAGGGACTGCATGCAAGTGCCCTTTCAGACACAAAAGAATGAGGAGACACTGTGATCTGAGCTGCTGCTTGAGTCAGAAATAGCAAGCAGATTTAAGTAGTGCCGTGCTGAGTTGAGAGCCACCTGTTGAAGTACAGCAGTGAAATATGTGGTGGTGTTCAGATGCATCAGATTTAAAGCTTGATCCTGAATGATCCTGAACATCTGTACTCCCACCCCCAGTGCTGGATGTTTCCAGGATACCCATTGACAGTATCAAATCTGAACTTCCAAGGGGTGTATGCATATACATCTTATATTAAAAATTAAGAAAATAAACACAGAAGTAATGCACATATGACACTCCAGCAATCAGCAGCCAGAGATGCTGTTTATACATCATTGCTTTTGTTCAGCTTGGGCAAAATCTTCCATTTTCTTTGGTAAAACTGCCCTTGATTGCAAGTATTATTTCTCATGCCATTTTTAATAAGACATTTTCAGAAGCTACTGCCTCAAGGCTAGAAAATAACTGAAGAGATCTCTTTGTGTTGGCTGTGTTTTGGCAGCCTTCAAAGCTTTTTGAGAAATACTTGTTGCTTCTGACTCTAAATTGTAGTTGGGTATCCTGCATTTAGACATGAAGATGTGTGACACAGTGCCTGCCCTTAAGGAAAGATTGTTAAAAATTGAAAGACAGGATCACCTGAACCTTTTGCAAAGAGACTATTCTGGATGATTCTCCACAGAGAGTCAAGATAGCTACACTGCAAATGTTCTGCAAGTTTGCTGTTTCCTCAAGTGGTTTTTTTTTTCCCCCATTTTTTCATACTATGAAATTTTCTCCACTAAAACCTATCTAATTTAAAATTTAAACTTCACATTGCTGCAGAAGCCATTTGGAAACTTAAATGACTTATCCAAGAAGATGTTTGGCTTCATGGAGATGATAAAAATACAAGTAAAATACAAGTAAAATACAAACTAAAACATAGCATGACTGGAAATACCTGAGCTTGATGAAAAGGGATTGCATATAAACAAAATTTTACCTGCACAAGCATGCACGTCTTCTTCCCATTTATACATTGTTTCTGCAAGACAGCACTGAAATTTTTTTGACATATACTTCATTCACTGAGAAATTCTCTCTTTGACCACATTTATAAAACAGTCTCATCTGGCAGGAGAAGAAGGGAAACCTTTTTTATTTAAAATCTTTATGTAAATTTGTTTTGTCTTTTTCAGAGAGGTAATACACAGAGGCAAGAAAGAACATTTGAAGTAAAATTAAAAACTTGTTTCATACAAAATAAAATTTCAGGAGAAAAAAAATCTGATTTAAGCCTCATTTATTTGTATAGCTTTCTTCAACAGCACTATTAAGACCATAGTAGAGGTGGTAGGGAGATTTTCAGCTGACTGTATTTTCATTAAACTACCTATTTTTGCCAGAGCCAAATTGTTTCCAAGACAGGTTAGCTAAGCTCTAGAGAGAAAATTTACTTTGTCCAGGATTAGCTGCATTGTGTTTTAAAACAGTGAGAAAAAAAGTACATAAATTCACATATTGATTTTAATTTCTTTTTGAGAAATTAATTAAGAAATTTTGTTTGGTTTTGGGTGTGGAAAAGAAATAATTTTCAAAATACGTTCAGTTTTGGAATGAAACTGCCGTGTCCCAGGCAACTGTACTGAAAAGGGTAAATTTTGGTTATTCAGTCTTGTTTGGGCCAGGAGAAGATATTTTTCTTGAAATACATTTACAGAAGCATTTCTATAGGTTGTGCTTACAAAAATACTACCATTTAACTTTTCCTGGATTAATTTATAGAATGGGCTCACTAACAGTGAGGTGTCTTTACTGCTCATATAGAAGCCACTTCAATGTAGCATGTAAATTTTGCCTGAGCATTTATGTAATATATATATATATATATATACACACTTACATGTATATACGTTTGTGTACTGCAGGACTGACCTCTAATTCTGTGGCAATTCCCCTTTACAAGACAGATTTACTCCCCCTAAAGCAGCTTTCACTGACAAAGCACACCGTAGCCTTTTTTTTCCTCCTGTGTTTAATTTTCAACCACATTTGGGCACACAGATAGAGCAGATCTGTATTTTCCTCTGTGTATCTAAAATTCATGAAGGGTTAACATTCTCCATCTGACTGAAAGCTTTTTGAGAACAGAATACAAAAAGAAGGGGAAGTGAAAGGAGAGGTCATGTCATTTCCCATCTTCATCGTTAAAAGGAGGAAAACAAAGAATAATCAAAATTTTAGTTTTAGGAGAACCAAGCCTGGGAATTTATTTCTTTCTCTAGGAAGCTGGCCATCTTTTCCTAGGCCTCAAATCCTTCATCACCCTCTGAAATCAGCACCTTTCCTGAGCCCTCTGGATTCTCCATGCTGAAGAGATCATGGGAAAAAAAAGTTGTGTGGTTTGTTTCTTTCTGGATGATTCCCACCCAAGCAGAGGAACAGCCCCTCTGCAGCTGTGTATGCAGCTGATTTCTTCACAGAGCTGAAGAAGAAGGGAGATGGAGGAATCTTTACAGCACTGCTAATTTGCTGAATGTCAAAGCATAAAGATTGAATAGTTGAGCCAACTTTTCTAGACCTTACAGTTTCGCCTTCCTTACTGCTGCTGGTCTCATGTTGGTCTTGCAAAAAAGCTCTGCATTCATCTGTTGTAGACTGCAAAAGTCTCCCAAAACATCTCCAGCCAACAAAGGATATTCTTGGGGAAATTCTTGTTCTTACAGTAGTCGTGTAAGTGGTGGTTGGGAGAGCTTTTTACAGTTAGTTAAATTGCACTTCAGTGTTTCACTTGAACTGAAAGTTAATTTTGTGTGATGCCCAAGATCTGAGGTTCCAGCAGCACAAAGACTTGCAGGTGTGCCAGATGTTTGCAGCTTAGCCAAGTGGTCCTGTATCAGGAAGTGAGTTAAAGAGTAGGTATCCTCACAAGGACTGCTCACGTGTTCAACAATCATGGCCAAGTCCTTGCAGAGCTGGAATCAGAGTGGTTTCAGAACACTGTGGGTTGAAGGTCGTCCTTATCTTGTTGTATTTACAGCATTGCTTGTTCTGTTTCAGATGTTTGTGGCCCTTCTCTTCTGGTACCAGTTCTACTGCGGGTTCTCTGGCTCATCAATGATTGATCAGTGGTATCTGATCTTCTTTAATTTATTCTTCTCTTCTCTTCCACAACTGATTACTGGTGTGCTGGATAAGGATGTGCCAGCTGAAGTGTTAATTGCTGTACCTCAGCTTTATAAAAGTGGACAAAATATGGAGGTAAAAACTTCTTGATTACTGTAATCTCCTTCCTGAACATCTTTAGTTTCAACTGAAAACCAGCCCTGCTCCCAAAGGGTAGATGACTGGTAAATACAGTGTGAGAAGTCAGTGTTATTTCTTTATGATATTTCTTATCTGAGTCAAAATGCCAAAAGTACACCTAAACATAAGCCACACAAATAAATAAACAAGCAAAGCCCCAACTGGCCATATTTTTAATATGTGACAGGAGAGAAGGCTGGACGGTTTTATTTAGCCTAAACTGAACACCTCATTCATGATCCAGGCTTACAAATAACAACATAAATAAAACAGATTGCACCTTGTAGCTAGTGCAGGCTTTTACAGAATAACCTCACAGTACTTATTCAAAACTTCAGTTCCCAGCCCTTTACAAAAAGAAGAGAAGGATGGCCTTGGTAGTAAGCATAATAAACTTAGTCTCTGAGGGAGGTAGTCACAGATGACAGATTGATCTGAAATATCTGTTGAAAACACCTTGTCCCCATCTGTTTGAATTGCACAATGGAACCAGAAGGAATTGCAGGAGGAATTTGAGGCAAACCTTTCCTGGCAGTTACAGGTACAGTGTACTATGGGAAAATCTTGCTGTTTGGCAAAACTGTCTATATTGGGATGTTGTTTTGAAGGCAAAAGCCTTCTTAAAAGTGTCTTACAAAGCTGTCCTCTGAGAGGACACAGTAAGTGGTTTTTCTTTCCAAGTGTACTCCTGTATTTGGTACCCAACACACATAGCAGCATTGCTAGATAGTCTCCTGGAAAGATTAAAGGAGAATTTGAGTGTAACTTATTTTAGTCCATTAGTCCAAACTCTGTCCTTTTCATCTGTTGTTTTCTGTTTTCTACATTTCTTCTGTTTCAGTGCATCACACTTGAAAGATCTATACTATTAATACCTTCCTCTCTTGCACATTTTTAGGATGATAGAAATCTTGTAATGCCTTAAGGTTTGTTGAGAGGTTATGTCTGCCTGTCTTCAGCTGGCAAACTGAGAAGTCTCCCAGGTTCACAGGACGGTTATTTCACAGGTTCACAGGACAGAGAAACCCAGAGATCATTCTAAGTTGTTTGGTTTTTGTTTTTTGGTTTTGTTTTTTTTTTTTAATCTATTGATTGTATCCTCTTTATAGTACCTCAAAAGGCATTTTAAAAACTTTAAAATCCTGTTTCAGGTGGGATCTCTTTCAAAAAGGGCCTGTATTATTACAGAACAGTCTAGATGGCTGTGGAGGCCATCTGATCCAGACCCCTGGTCAAAACAGCTTCAAACCTAGATGAAGTTTCTCAGGTCTTTAACTAGTCCAGTTTTGAATGTCTCCAACACTGGAGATTCCACAATCTCTCTCAGCAACCTGATGCAGTAATTAACCATGGTAGTTCAGGAGGCCAAGTAACACCATAATTCTTCCTAAGCATCTTTCCATTCCCATTTTTATTCTGCAATGATATTTTCCACAAAAGGAAGAAAAGCTGATTAACCCAGTTGTTGGAGATGTAGAATATATACCAAAATTATATAAACATTTTGCCACTTACAAACTATTTTTTCCTTGTATCTAGGTCCCTTATATGACATCCACACCCCTGCAATTGTATATTTATGTAAACCAAAATGTTAGTTTAATATCAGTTTTAGCAAGCAATTTTATGCACATACTTAGAGATATGTGTGTATATATATATATATCTGTGTTTTACATATTTATAACATATATTGCTGCATGAATTGCCACTAAACACCTTTGTTGTGGATGTTCTCTAAGTACATGTGCATTTTCTCTTTCCTCTTCTACCAATAAATACCCTGTGCTTGTGCTTATGTGATGTAAAACCCATTTATTCATGTTCATTAGTGGTCCGACTGTAGTGCATAAAATAGAGTACCTTCCTAAATGTTTCCTGGCCTGAGCATCAGATTCAAATGACCGTTCATCCCCCAGGGTAGCTAAATGATTGGCAAAGTTATGAAGCTGTTTTTCCAAACCCTTAAAACTGCCCTTGAAACATGCCCCTCAAAATGCCTATCCTGCCAGACAGGATCTTCATTATGACCTGATTTTCTTTTTCTTTTATTTTTTTTTTATGACCCAGGAGTACCAACCACACATGTTTTGGATGAACATGATTGATGCTATGTATCAAAGCCTGGTTTGCTTCTTCATCCCCTATTTTGTAAGTGTTTGGTTTAAGCCATTCTATTTCAAGCATTTGGAGGAGATCTGGCAGCACAGCTTGGGCTAAATTCTGTCTTCTTTCTTACAGACCTACTATGATTCAGAGGTGGATATCTTCTCTTGGGGAACTCCCATCACCACAATAGCTCTTTTCACCATCATCCTGCATTTGGCTATTGAAACCAAAACTTGGGTAAGGTACCCACAGCCTACGTAGAAACTCACTGGCATAGAAATAATTCTTCTCTTAATGCCACCTTTCAAAAATGTAAGATGGTTGCTTCTTTCCCTTAGCACATTCTATTTTTAGCAGACATTTTAAAAAAGCATGGAAAAAGTTTTAAAATACGATCTGCAAACAACTTTGTAGTGTTGTATTTATAATAAGAATTTTTAAATATACAAGGTTCTAAACTCTTTGCTGTGCATGGATTTGATTCCAGAAATTTAGAAGTTTTAATTGAATTAAGTCACAGCAAATTTCTCAGAATATAAAGAATCATTATACTTATGTTGTTGGTTCTTTTGGTTATTGTTCTAGACTTTTCTCCACTGGTCATCCTGCATCTTCAGTATCATTTTATTTTTCTTTGTGGCTCTGGTTTACAATGCTTCCTGCCCAGTCTGCCATCCTCCATCCAATCCCTACTGGACCATGGAAAGGCTGATGGGAGACCCTATGTTCTATTTCACTTGCATTATATCACCAGTTGTTGCATTGCTGCCCAGGTATTGTATCTTCTCTCATATCTTTTCTTGTATGTAAAGGCACTTTATGGATATGATTGAGAGAACAAGAACCTTTTCCACTCCCCATCTTTTGTTTTGCCTGCCAGCCAACTCCGTTTCTTCCAGCAGCTGATTATTTGAAGTCAGGTTGTCTAACCTATTCTGTGCTCCTGACCACCAGAACAGACCACAGGTCCTGGCCAAGGATCACAGGAATGGGATAATTGTAGAGTGTTGGTTAAAACTCCTGGCCATGCAGAGGTTTGCTACCCTGTGAGGTTTTCTGTGATGCTTCCAGACTCAGTCCCTCCTCACAAAGTACCCAAATTCTGATAGTATGTTATGGACCTACTTGCCTATTTGTAGATGTAGGAGGCTTGCTCTGCAGACTTATCCCCATTGCCTTTCCCTGTCAGGAAAGATGAAAGACTGTGTGTAATCACAAGGTGGATCACTGGCTAAAGATGCAGATTTATTACACTGCCTAATTAAGTTATTAATCAAAATATTAGCACAGCATTCAGAGCTGTCCATCTGCAAGCTTTCTTGCGTCGAGCATTATTTTTCCATGTTGTACTTTTGTCTTGGATATTTTCCCTTAATAACGTATTGGCTGTTTCCTTCTTTCATTTCTTCTCACATGCCCATTGTCGCCGTGCAGGTTCCTGTACAGAAGCCTTCAGGGAACGCTGTTCCCAACCCAGCTCCAGCTTGGACGCCAGCTGAGTAAATTGTTCCCAGAGGCTCGCACCCAGCTCCTCGCCGCGTTGAATGTAAAGGAGACAGCGTGTCAGACACGACTCTTTGCAGACAGCTTCTCCCCGAGCCTTGCCTCAAATGCCAGTGATTGTTACAAGGCTGATAACCAAAGCACTCCTTTGCCAGCCTCTCCTCAAACGAGGGAGTCACTTTTCCGAGAGCACGCCAAGGCAGAGCATAAAACAGATCAGACAGCGGCTGCCTCTCCCCAGGGTGCCGTGTTGTACGAGGAAAACAAGCTCCCCTCATCAGCAGGTAGTCTGGGAAGGTCCGTGGGGTTTCACAAAGTTGGATGTGGCACTTCAGAGGTGGAGTCGTTGCCTGTGGGAACAGCATTCCCGTGGAGTTCAGCAGTTGACCAAACAGACTTCAGTTTGTTGAAGTGGATCACATCAACTCCACTGTTCAGCCACATTGGGACTGTTCTACAGGTGCCATCAAGCAGTTTACAAAATGAAACACAGGACAGTATGTGTGTGCTTGGCTCTTCTTTGCATGTGGACTTTAAAGACGTAAAAGAAGAGAGCTCAGATAACTTGCAGGACAAAATGAAAGGAACCCCGATTGATCATTGTAAAAATGACAATTCTGAGACCACCTTTTTATGACGTGGGCCATTAATATATTTATATATTTTCTATTTGCACACATTTATAGTGAGATTACTCTATTTGTTTCCAAAGGTGAAACAGAAGATCAAAGGTACAGAATGATTATTTAAGAATGTTTAATACAGTTTATTGAAATAAGAGCTTTAAATATAAAAAGAAACACTTGAAAGTTCCATTTATATTGTTTTATTTTTTCATCTCATTTTGTAAGGAAATACCTTTTCTTTATTTTTCAGATGTTTCTCTTTTATTCTGACACATACTGTAAAAGCAAAGGATTTATCTATCATATTTGAAAGGGTTAGATTCAGCAGCAATTATTGATATCATTATAGACCATTCAAGTAATCAAGGTGGAAAAACCATGATAATAAAGAGTCACTATATTCCATCCATCATCTGCTTGCCGGTGTATTTTGTCACTGAGGCAAAGCTATGGAATTCTTATACACCTCTCTGTAAATGTTAACAGTATCTTACCACCACATTAATAATACTGATATTTTATAAATGACACCATGTTCTGATATTGCAGCCATAGCATTTGATGTGTCGTGATAAAACAATAAATAAATGACCATCCATATTGCAAAGTGACTTCCCAGTCTGGCATTAATTGTAACTCAGCCCTTCCCTTGGAGCAGCTGGTGTTTGGTTGGGCATGGCCTTACATCATGCTGTACAAAAAGCTTGCTGCTTGTCCTTAAGGAAGGATTTGGTGGCAAAGAACTGGTGCCTCTTGTCTGCTGTAGAGTTTGAGCTGGGAAGCCAGTGATCTTGGGTGCTGGATCACTACCACAGCCACTGTTATAAAGAGGTCTGTTCTGCTTGCTAGTGAAGGACTAGCAGAGTGGGATTTTGGGAGACACCTTTGCTGTTGTTTCAGCCAGGTTAAATCGAGTCCTTGGGGATGGTGCAGCCGAATGACCAGCTGTGAGGGTACATGCTAAGCAGAGGTGTTTGAGCCTAGTGTCATGCAGGCTATCTCCAGCCTCAAAAGCAGGAAGCTGCACTGCTTTCTGACCTCACGTGGCTGTAAACCCCATAGTGCCGCTGGGACTGGGTGTGTGGCTGCCCTGTGCTAGCCTGATGGATCTCAAGGACTTTAGCCTGGAACCTTGCTTGCTTCTTTCACACCTGGTCACCATCACCACATGTGAACTATCTGCTGCACTTCTCCTCATTACAGTTTTTCATGGTCTTTGCATTGCTTGCCATCAGTTTTTCTAAGGCCACATCTTGTTCGTGCCATGCTCTGTGCCTGGCAACCTGCCTGTCATGTGGATTGCCTCAGCGTGATAAGACACAGTACCTACCATCTGTCACTTGTTAATTCAGAATCTTCTTTTTCAAAGATTTATATACACTGGCCTTTTTTTCCCAAAGGCTGAATTGATAATATGATACTGTAAAATGCCAATGAAAGGAAGAGATGAAAGCAATGTAAATAAGAGCAGTCAGCCTGTAAATATGTTACCTTCATGAAACATGACACATTCGCACGTAACTAAACTGCATTTTGGGATTAGAATTGACTAGGGACGGGGGAAAAGCACTAAGGGACTCACTATTGCAGTCTCCTCTGAACAGCTTTCAGTATATGATTGATTTGAAAAAAAACAAACCTGAAGCTGAACATCTTCCTTTTACCCTTGAGATAAAGAGGAACATTTGTTTATATGTATAGGTTTTAGTAAAGGAAAGCACACCTATTGACTCATTTGTTACTGGCTGAAAACCTGCTGGTATTCCTCTGCTATTTAATTGTGATAGAAATGGGGCAGTTCAAGTGGCCACTCAGCTTCCACAAAGGCAGGTGGGCATCTGCCCTGTCAGTGCCAGCAGGAGCCAGGAGCGTGGGTCTTGGCACACCCCTCTGGAGCAGAGCAGATGCCATGCCCTCAGAGCACTCCCCACTCTCTGGCAAGGGAGCCTGCAGGACTCAGCTCAGCTGTAGAAACCTCTTTTGCAAAGGTCTCTAGCTGGGGGAGACAGCTCCCTGTTCAGGTATCTCTGCTTGCTCTACCAGCCTGCTTGTCTTGATAGTAACTGTTGGGATGACTTTGCAGGTGATGTTTCTGCAAGGTTAGCTGGCTGTATTTAACACATCCTGCGCAGAGATTGCCACTGTAAATAACTCATCTGTGTGGAGATGCAGTGTCTTTTAATGTCAGAGGAGAAGTCAAATGACACTTTGAAATGTGTAAATGTTGCCATCTGATTAGAAACCTTCATCTGCTTGTAAAACAGGATCTCACAGAAGGACACATGGTCAGGTACCAGGTTGGCAGAGTTCATGGGTTGCAGGATGTTAAATTCAGTCTAAGAGTGCCACGGGTCATAGCAGGAGCTTGCCAGGGACATTGCAGGTGTCTGCCCTCTCTCAGTTGCTGTAGCAGCCCTAACAGCCAGGTGAGGACCTCCTGAGCTTATTGACCCCTCTGCATCAGGAGTCACCTCCTTTTCATGGCAGGATTGGTATCCCACAGGCCTTTGTGGGTTTTGCTGGCAGCAGAAACAGCTGGAGCATCACTGGGCTTTGGCTCAGAGCTGTATTTCATGATACTCTTTTCAAAAAGAACCTAAATTCCTCTCTGTCCATGCCTTTGCAGTACAAAATTCAGTTTAGTTGTTGTGCTTTCAGTGTTTCCAAGATTATTTCAGTAGATAAGGGATAGAAGGGTTCCTTTGGGACTGAGAGGTGCTCATGCACTGCCAGATAGATGTGTTAAGTTGCCACTGTGGGTGTGAGTTGTACATCTGCATTATATATTTAGGGAAGCTGTAGATCTCAAGCCTCAGCTGCTGTAACCATCATAGCAACTCCAATATCTGCAAGCTGACTTACCCCAGATGGGAATCAGGCCTCCATAACTGCTCTATTTCGTTGAAAAATAAAAATAAAAATAAATCCTTAGAGATTTTTTTTATATACCTAAGGTGTAAATTAATCCCTTCGTACTAAAAAATAAAATATCCTTATTGTGGCAGCAACCCTTCAAAAATGTATTAATTTAATCTTAAATAAACCAAATAATCCTGCTGAGCTGAATGGAGCAGTGGCCTCAGCAGGGTTGCTGGTGTGCCTAAGATAGGTAGGAAGATGTGCCACACTGAGGCCAGTATGTGCCAAACCCCCACAGCAAGTTACCTGGAGGCAAGAACCAGGTCAGCTGGATGTCAGCAAGCAAGTTGCCTCCATTTTCCTTTGGGAGATACATGGTAAAATAATATCAATAAAATATAATTTAAACCACAGTTTGGAGGGGAAAAAAAGCCCAAACAGATTTCACATTTTGAAAGAAAATATTAAGCAAAGTAATTATTTACATTTTAAATCAGTTCTCTTTTCAGCTGCCAGAAGACAAACACATCAAAGCATGTTACTTGCTGGGCTTTAGGATTTGTCAACATTTTGAAGCTGCTGTTAATATTTTAAACATTTTAGCTAAATAAATACTAATTGCTTTTTGAAGCTGTATACATTGATTTTAATAAAATAGAGTAAACTTGTAAAGTTATTCCTATTGGTGCAGTTGAGCAGTTGTTATATCAGGCAAAACAAAGCTATAAATGCATGAGGCTAATCCACAAAAAGCATGCAACTCTTTATGAAAAGATTCCACAAGGCAATTAAAACAATACCCATGTTTGGTCTTTAACCAACAACAGCCCCCTGTACACTGGTTGGAATATTTGCACTGAATTCTGCAAGCACTTGATGTTGCAGGCTGAAGTAGTCCAGATGAAATTAATGACTGAGGAGAGCTGTGAATTAAGCATCACAGTGTTCCATACTTCGTAGTCTTATTTATGAACTAACTTCTCGGTGATTTACCAATATCAAAAATTCCTTCTGGATGTATAAATATCTTTCAGAAACAGCCAGAACTGTTCTATCAGGGTGGCTCTCTAATCTCAGAAATTATATCTCACACATATGCCAGGACATTAGAACTGGGCATATAAATGTCAGAACAAGAACAAAACAACCTTCCAGGTTTTTTTTCCAAGCTTTTCCAGCTATGTATCACTGTTCTGTGTGCCCAGTCATGAGTCTGCTTGCCACCCTCCTGCACTGGCTATGAAACCACAGCTATACATGCTGATTAAAATTTCTTCAGACCTTTTCAGATTATTCAGAGACTCCACTTGCTTCTATTATATGACTTCCTCAATGACCTTGCATTGAACTTTGACTTATCATTTATTCACCCCCAAATCCCTGCTCAGGGCAGCAGTCTGTGCTTGATCCCAGTACATCTCCTGAAGGCTCTACCCACTTCATCAACAAGCACTGCTTTGTTGTGCCTTGAGCCACATTTCTAGTGCCATGCTCACTTTTTGCTCCACTCCAGGCTTATACATCCTAAACATTACTGATTGCCCGATCACACACACCCAAGATATGGAGGATTTGAGGAGCTTTCCTCATTCAAGTTGCCTTTTGTATAAAAGGGTTCTGCATGAATACTGGTTTCGTTAAATGGAGATGTTCACCTTAAAATAAACTGTCGGAACTGTGTGTACTTGAATCATCTGGGAGTGACAATTCATAAAACGTAAACATAAATCTGCATCAAATCTTGAACTAAATAAATACATTTTTTAAAGTCTCATGTTTTTGCAGCAGCTGGTTCTTGACCCAGACTGACCTCTGCCAGTCTTGATCCTGACTGATCGATGCCTTGGGCATTTTTCAGTCCAGCATTAAATGCAGCCATGTACTTTTGTAAGGGAGCACACAAGGCAGTTCTGAAAACGATGCTGATAAAGCCACGCACCTTGATGTGCATAGCACAGTAACAGGTATGTGTCAAAGGCACTCAGAAACCACGAGTAGCAGAGGCATGCAGGTGTGGCATAGTGGGGAGGGAAAGGCACTGTGGGATGCTATTCAGAAGTCCCACAGCTGGTAGAGAGATAAGGGGATCTTCACAGCTTCCCAACTGCCTTCTTCTGCACATCGCCCTCTCTGCCTGCTGGTGGACTTGACTCCATTGAGCTTAAATTTTACTGGAGCTGTACCACAAGTGCATTTGGTTTGTTACTTGCAGCTGAGAATGGGTAAGGGGCTGGAACTGAACTAATGCTGACTCAAGAGCGTGGTAGATCAGCACTTGTTTTGCAAACAGGAACGTGCTGGCTGTGTCTTGGTCAGGAGTTCTCCCAAGCCAGACCAGGACAGGTCCCACTGCTGATCCCACAGTTCCTTCCTCCCTGTGTTGAAAACCAGGGCAGGAGCCCTAGCAAAGGGACCCCGGTGCCCTCCCAGGGCAAGCAGCCCTCCACTGCTCATTAGGCTGAGACCACAGATTTGTCTGCAGTGTTCTGGTAGTGACCAGGAAGGGAAGCATCAGAAAACATGGCAAGAGAAACTTCCTGCTCCATGAGGAATCTCCTGTGCCATTGCATAAAAGCCTCCATGTTTCTCTCCCATGCTCTCCAGTATGAATCCTGGCTATCAGAAAGTCCCTGGGATGGTTGCACTTCCTGCAATGGAAGATGCTATGGGGAGTCCTCTGCTGCCTCCTGAAGGGGCCCCTGAAGCACTTGCACTGAGGCCAGTGGCCCAGGGGTGAGAGACACCTTTGCCAGCAGCAACAGCTCCATTGGTCACCCCCTGTGCCTCTCACTGAGGGTCCTTTCTGCTGAAGGAGACTCCGTGTGGTCACAGCCCGTGTATCTTCAGCTGAAAAACACAACAGCAAAATGTTTTGCCCTGGCTTAAGAGGTTCAACAGGTAAAGATTTACAAATGTCTCTTGGTCTGGTCTCTTGGTCTGGACATCCATATGCAGACAAGGGTCTTCCAGCTGTCCTGGGCTGTGAAACCCTGTAGTGTATCACACACTCAAAGGGATCGTGGTGCTTTGTGTGCTTTAAAATTTCCTGTGGTTTTCCAGGAGCCTGGCCACCCCTAAATCTAGAATTAGAAGCCACTGTTGAAAATGGCAACAGTGCCATGAGGACTATGCTTTATTTACATGGAAGAAGAGCAGTAAAAAGAAAAGACTAACTTTTAAGGAAGGTTTTTCTATATAGCTGCATGAGGAATTAGCTCTATTTTGAGCAGCAGCTTCCATGTGGCTCTAAGTACAGATGTTTGCTCTGTGCAGTAATGTCTCCCTTGATACAGGAAGTGCAGCACTCCATAAATCCTTCCAAGATGAGGTTTAGCATATCCTCTCCAGGGCGGGCAGAGACAGTCGGGTCCTGCAGCCAGCTCTGCTGCTGGAAGGACTTTAGCTGGGTCAGCTCTAAAAGTCCAGTTTCATCAGCTCATCTTGCACAGTGCCTGTCTGTGATGTAGCCTTGTGCAAGGTGTGACTAAACAAGAACCTTCTTAAAAGGAGGTTAAAGGCATCAACATTTAGCTTGCTCATGGCTGTTGCTGCAGCATGGAAATACACAATGCATGGAAAGTCTGTTAGTGCGCACAAAATGCTTGAAAGAGCCTTCTGAGAGACTTGGAAAAGTGTCAGTGAAGAGCTGGCCAAGGTGAATAAAAGCTGCTTAGACCGGGTGGAGTGCCCATTCCCTCAGTAGGGAGACATGCTGGGACCTCAATTCCTCTTCATTATCTGCACAGTTCCCCTTGTCAGGACAGGGAGTGGGTTTCCAGAGGCAGTGTTGACTCAGAGCTGGACCAAGGGGCCTCTCACTTTGGGCCCACAGCCCCTAAACACAGCACTGCTGTAGCCAAAGTTAGGATTTCCTGGCCCAAAATTCCCCGTGGTATATTGCTGGTGCTTGTTCATCACATTTTCCAAAAGCTGCAGGTTTTTAAGTCTCCAGTTTATTCCTGGACCATGCATTTTACGTGCATGAAGGCACTGAATTGTCCTCGCAGCCAGACTTGCTTGGATGTAGTTCTTACCTTTTTATCCTTCCTCATTTTCCTTCCCAAAACACAGTGCCCACAGAAATCTACTTGGACTTTCAGAAACCCAAACCACGACAGAGATATTGCACACCATTTACACCCCTAGAAACAAGGCAGAAATGTGCTAATGAAAACAGCAGAGATGCCTCTTGCTTAAGTAGCATTTTGGCTGACACGTCCTTCACACTCCCCACAACTGCCCACTGAAGGGCCTGACGCTGCTTCTTATCCTGTTCTTTATGTGCAAATGCTCCAAAACTTGAGAGCAAGAAGAGGAATATTGAGCTTTTTTCTTTAAAAACCTGAAAATGCAAAGCTCTTCCTTTTTTTATTTTTTTTAAAATCAAATTGCTGATGAAAATGTGGAGGTTATATTTACTAAAAACCCAAATTACCAACAAACTCTCAATCAACCGTGTGTACTGTTAGAGCTGCATGAACCATTTTTATCCTGAGTGGGCTGGGTGTTTGCAGTTTGTAAGATCCCTGTCATTTTGCAGACACAATTAACTTCATAGCTGGCTTGTTTTGCTTAACACTCAAGAACTCAATAAAACCATTATAGCTCAGATGATGGAAAGTTTGAGTTGGCATCATCTGGAAACTGAGGGCAAATGATGACATCATGGGAGGCACTGCAGGCAAAGACTCCTCTCCCCTGGGGGCCCATGGAAATTATCCGTCAGTTTTAGGTACCAAGACCTGCAGTTCAATCTGAAGTTTTCTGAGTTTTGAAGATTAAGAGTGAATTAATTCATTTATATCCAAATGCACTGGTGGTGTCTGGAACCATCAAAAACAGGTAGCAGCATTCCCTGCCCATTGAGTGTTGCTTTCAGCAAGGCCCACAGTGCAAGGAAGCCAGGCTCCTGGATTATTCAGTGCTAAAGAGAGAAAGATGTCAGCTTTTCCAAAAATACCCCATGTGGTTTTATTGCATTCAGTTGGCTGCTGTTGTAGCCCACCAGCAGCCGCCCCCTTGCCAGATGGCTCCTGCTCATCCGGGACTGAAGCCGAGCGGTGACTCCTGTCATGAGGTTTTGGGGACACATCAAATGCTGAGAGGTCTCAGTGGATTCCTCTGCCCCTACCTGTCCCCAGGGAGGAGTCACAGTGGGAGTGGAGGACTGTCCCAGCCCTCTCCCAGCCCCTGGCAAATCTGCACCTTCTCCACTGCAGGGAGCACCTTCTGACCCCACACATTCCCCTCCAGAGGCAGCAGCACAAGCAGAGGAGAGTCAGGTCCAAGTCCATTTCCAAACAAGCATCCGTGAACCATTCTCCTCCCTGCAGCTCTGTGTTCTCATCCTAGTCTGAAATAAACATTCACTGGGATCTTGCTTCAGTCAGTTTTACTTCTCCACATAGAATTATCACAATTTCATCCCATGTACTGCAGCCAGAATTTGTTCTTTGTCCTGAGGGCCCTTTAGAAAAATAAAATACAAAATATCCCATTTTTGAGAAGGGACTGACAAGGGACAGCTCTGGGACACAAGTCCTAAGTCTGTGTGCACCAGGAGGTGCTTTACCATGTAAACAATTTTACAGGTATAGGTGCACCAGTATTTTCCATTCTGTGGAATGTGCAGAGAAAACCTACTTAAAAAATTAATAGGATTCATCCCATCTCCTTCTCTTCTCCAGCACTGCTCTGAGTGTGGAATTTATTTCTCCTGCCTGGCAGTCCTGTGCCAGGGACAGTTATTCAGCTCATCATCCTTGTCCATCCTCAAGAATGGCACCTCTAGCACAGTCTGGAGGTCAGTGTCTCTGGCTGGGCCAGGCCAGGGGTAACTCCGTGCTCAGGAGCTGTCACAGACCACTGCTGTGTTCTGAAGAGGAGAACATTTTTGTTTTTCAAAGAAAGCAGAAGGAAATATGCAGACTTTGTCATGTTTAAATAACAGACTTTTGAACACTACTTAGAGGTAATTCAGTGTTTTCTGAAGAGAGAGGCAATTTACATTTTCTTTGTTTGGTGTTTGTTTAGAGCAGGGAAAAAAAAAAAACAAGAAATATAAGTGACTGTATTACCACACTGTGGCCTTTTCTTTTTAATCACCTGCTTGAAGTCCAAAAAGCCCTTGTATCCTTATATTTCCACCCCAGGCTTTCATTTCCAACCACTTGTTATCTACAAAGAGAAAGTCCTTCTGCATAGAGGGAGGTAAAAAAAAGTCAATAAAAAAATCCCTGCATATTTATTTGAAAGTAATGTGGAGATTTTAAACCTGTAACTAGGTGCCTTGAGACAAAAGCTCAGCTTCAAGGGTCTCCAACCAGGAAAACCGCATTTTGCTCCTTACAAAGTCAAAAAATTAAGTGTTAACTAAAATTTGTAACTTTTTCAATTATATTTTGTTCAGATTTAAGTGAAGCTTATCCTTAAGAAACCTGTTTGAGACAGGTTTGTGAAGACTATTTAAAAGGCTGGGATATTTTTACACCACTGTTCATCTGGAAAAAGGCCATACTACATTGAAAACTGAGCTTCCCAAAATAGCACAGACAGACACTGCTATCTAACACTATACGAAATCACTGCTTTTGTCCCATCCCCCTCCCCCCATTTTTTAAGAGTGTGGGGTTCTGGGGGAGCTGTCCCCAGCCCAAAGGCCCGAGGGTCCCTGGGCTCTGCACCCCAGGGCTGGGTGGTGCCTGGGCACAGCGAGTGCCTGTCTGTGCCAGGCTGTGACAAACCTCCAACACAAACCACCTCACAAAGGCAGACTTGTCTGCTGCCCCATGCCACTCACTAGGAGTTTCCCATGCAGGGTTGCTCTGCTCTAGAGCTTTTCCTTGGCAGAGCAGGGCAAGCAGACAGGCTTTAGACCCAATAAAGAAATAACACGCAAGCCAGGAGAAAAAGAGTAGTAGTGGGGAGAATTAATTTATTTTCTACCATTAAAAAAGAAAAAAGATACCACGGTGCTGCTGAGCTTTAGTAAGGTGTTTTCTTTTTTTTTTTTTTTTCATCTGCTTGATAGAGACGTGGCTCCATAAATCTTGGCACTCAGCATTCCTCTCTGCAATCCTTTGTAACCAAAGAGGAGAGGCATTTATACACCGGCCAAGGAGTGAGCCATCTCCCTACACTAAATTACCCCAGCACATATATTCACTCAAAGGCCACAGCTGAATAAACCACCCCACTCACATGTGGCTGCCATCTCGAGATGAGCCAGGGAGGGCTGGTTGGGAATGCAGCACCTTCCCCCTGCACCAGCACAGCCAGAAAGAGTAAATGAATTCTGCTCCAGTGAGAGGGCAGCGGGCTGTAGACAGACATGATGGGATTCAGCAGGATGCTGTGGAGTGCCATGGGATGCAGCAGAACCTGGTGGAGTACAAGATTTGCTGTTGTGCCACAGATGCTGCTGTGGGCTCTCCAGGCTGCTGGCAGGGACAGGATGTCACCCCTGCAGAGGCAGCTGCCACCCTCCCTGTGTAAATTCCTGACGTGTGGATAAAAGCCCAGTGCAGGTGCAGAGGAGCTGGGCACGTAGGCCTGTTTGAGCCTGCTCAGTGTTCACATACCAGCTTCGCTCCCTTTACAAAAACCTGAGGGCTTTGCAGGCAGGCCTCCGAGATGGATGCCCTCATGTCCGAGGCATATTTCTCATCTCACTGAAAAGGGCAGTGCAACTTGACATCTCATTTTGGCACCCAGCATGGCTGTATCTTGTATTTGCAGGCCAGAGCAAATTGCCTCAAGGCCCATGTAAGAATTATAGACTGAACTGATCATCTATCAGACCACCCGGATGGAGACTCCCTGCTTGTTTCAGCCACTGGGCCAGGAGAAAAACTGACTGATGACTCCCACTCAAACCGTGAAATGAAACCCAGCAGGCACAGAGCAGCTCTCCTGACTTTCATGCCACCTCCCACCTTACAGCCAAAAAGTCCCTCAGAGCCAAAAATTTCTGCAGCCAGAAATTCCCCTTTGGGAAGCACCCAACAGCAGCAACAGCAACTCCTTCCTGTTTGTTCCACACGTGCTCACCCCAAGAAGGTAACGAGCTTGATATCAAAGCAGGACCTTCCACTGATTGTTGGCTTGGGATGTGGCACAACTGAAAAAAGAAAAAAAGGCTGAATGAGACATACAGACTGAGACTACCCTAAAAGTGAAGTTTCTATGCTCAGCATCCAGCCTCTGCATCTGTGGAGACACACACACACACACACACACACACACACACACACACACACACACAGACACACACACTCTTTTTACATCCCTGTTCACAATTGTCCATCTCTGTACACCAACCTAAGAAGGCACATTGATTAAACAATGAAGCTATAGTTAGCTGGGGAAAGCTTGATCCTTTTTTTCTCCTGTTACTCCACAGGCTACCTTAACTTGGTGACACTCTAGAACTTTTTTCCACAACTCATAAAAAATTGTGTGATTTTTTATTATTAAACTACCAGCACTTTAATTTGCTCTCAAGTTAATTGATTATTTTGGGCTTGTCTAGGAATGTCAGGTTTCTTTTTCATTTTATATTGGGTTTTACATGGTAAGGTTTTGTCAATGGGAACTACAGAGGTGGCTTCTGTGAGAAGGAGCCAGGTGTCCAATGAAGCCAGTGCCACCCAGCTCCAATAAATACCTGCTGCTGTCCAAGGCCAAGCCCTTGGTGACAGTGGGATAACATGGACAAAATGGGCAAAAAACCCAGCACAAAAGTAGATGAAACAGAGGAGTGAGAATATGTGAGAGCAACAGCCCTGCAGAAACCAAGGTCAGTGAAGCAGGACGGGGAGGAGGTGCTGCAGGCACTGGAGCAGAGATGCCCCTGCAGCTGTGACAAAGACCATGTTGAGGCAGCTGTGCCCCTGCAGCCCATGGAGGACCTCATGCCAGAGCAGGACACCCAAAGGAGGTTGTGATCCTGTGGGAAGCCCCCACTGCAGCAGGCCCCTGGCAGGACCTGTGACGTGGGTCCCCCGTTGGGTCCCAGCTCCTGCCAGCAAACCTGCTCCAGCGTGGGACCCCCAGCCTGTTCCTGAAGGACTGCATGCCATGGAAGGAACCCTCACTGAAGCAGTTTATGTGGGAAGGACTTATGTGGAGAAGTTCGTGGAAGACTGAGGTTGAGTCTGAGAAGAAGAAAGAGATGCGGCGGAATCTGTTTTAAAATTTGGGTTTGTTCCTCATTACCCTACTCTTATTTGGTTGATAATAAATTATAATAAATTAAACTAATTTCCTCAATCTGAGTCTGTTTTGCTTGTGATGGTATCTGGTGAGTGCTGTCTCCCTGCCTTTATCCTGACCCATGAGCTATTTTTTATGTTTTTCTCACCTGAGGAGGAGAATGATAGAGCAGCTTTGGTGGGTACCTGGTATCCAGTCAGGATCAGCCCACCACATATTTATTCATCTACTCAGTAAAATACCATCAGGTTTTTCAAGTGCTTGTTTCCCTAAAAAATATCAAAAAACAAATAAAATCAAGCACTTTTGCTTTACTTTAATTTCTGTAGTGCAAGATTTAGGAAGGTGCCAGGTGATTTCTGTATATTTTTTTTTTATTATTTTCTAACTGACGTACTTCTAGAGTTACTGGCCACAACATACCCCTGAGGTAGATTTAGAACCCAGAACATGTCAGAGCATGACTACAAAGCATCCCACCCCACCCCCACCCCCCCATTGCTTTTAAGCCTGGCCACTCCCTTGTTTTTCCACTTGTTATTTTTGGGGGGCATGTATCATACTCAGTTATTGAAGGAAAACTTCTGCCTGAGGAGTGGATCCTTCCTCATGCTCTTAAAAAATGAGGGCCCTCTTTTATTCCCTCCTCTCACTGTAGGAAGCTACAGTACAAGCCTTGGTCCACGGGAAAATTCTGATCCATGTGGGCAGCACTCTGCATATAACGAAATCTGGGATCATTTTTGCATTCCCTCACCAGAGCTGCCATTACTCCTATGAACCTGTCATCCTCCTGGGCAACATCACAGCTGGGGATACCCTGGCAGCCTGCAAAAGGCCAGCATGGCCTGATTCAGGGTAAATTAAAGAAGGATTTTGTTATCAGAAATTTTGACAAGAAGGGTTTTTCAAAGTATGGTCACTTGTGGCAGTCAGATTATCTGACAAAAGATAAAGGATTTAGGGGGCTTGAGCTGAAGCACTGCCCCTCCTTATGTCTGGATTTGTCCTACTTCCTTCAGCCACTGACTGAAAAGGATCCTTTGTGACAATAAAAATCCCTTCATTAGCTTGTGTGCTCACTTGAAGTTCTGAAAATGCTGCCTCGGGTATTTAGATCACAACTACAGCATACAGCTGGGGAAGTCTGTGGGAAACATTGGGGTTGGTTTGTTTGTTTGTTTGTTTTTTAGTATGACTGTGACAGTACATCCAAAAACTCTGGTTGCTAGGAGAATGAGATGTGCTTTGGCCAGGGCTGTTGGAGTGAGGCTGTCTTTGTCCCCTGCAAAGCTACCATGGGCCATAACATCAGAGGAGCTTCACAACCTTTGAGAAAACTCACCAAAGGATCTGTTTCCTGGAGAATGATCAGGGTCTGAGCCCACCCTGGGCAGATGCAGAACACAGGATGCCGAGACTCTGACATCCAGACTGAAAAGTCTCTTTCTTTTTCTCCTCTTCTCCTGACCACGAAG
>VXBQ01009267.1:434554-508182 GCA_013400175.1 Phainopepla nitens | reverse complement strand
AAAAAAATCTCCACGCTCTGAGTATCACACTGTGTTACTTTTCTTCCATGCAAATGGCAGCCTCAGATGGGCCTGCAGGAAGGGAAGGGAAGGGGATGCACCAGGCTGAGTGCATGACCTGCACTAGGAAACCTGGGAGGGTGTCTGCTCCACACCCAAGGGGAAATCCTGAAGTGACTAGCAAGAAGTAGTTGTCTTGGAGGAAGGTATGATGAGTGGTGAGAAACTTTCTGGATCTCTGGGCTTCACCCAGGTTGCTCCTGCCCTGAAGATTTGGGTTGTGTCTTGGCAAAGAGTCAGCTGCTGAGGAGACCAACAGTGGCACAAAAACTTTCCTGTATAATACTTGCCCAGAAACTGAATACAGTTTTTTCCCTTTTTACCTTCCCCCAACACCATGCCCTCCCAATCTCTCCTTGGGAAAATATCTCCAACAGGATTTTAATGTACTTTCTTTCCTGGAAATCACTTTCTTCTTGCTGACAAAAGGTGGGAAAGTGGAGCTGCCCTTACTGAGAGATTTTTAAACCCCAAAACACCACTCTGGCGATGTTTCAGCAGCTATGTCTGAATACAGGGATGAGAGTGCTCCCCAGAGCCCTCTGAGAATGTAACTATTTCAGTTCAGTCCACAAGAGAAGTGAAGGATGAGGCCAGAAGCCGAATGCGAGGCAGAAATCACGCACCTTAACCGAGAAACAAAACTCTGCTTTCTGTGGAGCAGCACCTCACTGCCCCAAAATGAACAGGAATTCATGGCAGGAATTGTCCTGGGTTTCTCTTCATAAAATAGCACACACAGGGCCTAGAGAGCCATTTTTTCTTGAGGTTAGCAACAGAAGCAATCCTGCACTTTAATTTGTGCTATAAAAGCAGATTTTTTTTTTCCAAGTTTTACCAGTTTCTGGTTGAAGTTTTGGACCGAGCCCATCACTGAGATGTGAGGAGGCACAGCTGGACCTGTACTGCTGCTATCAGTGGTAGCACACAGCAGCTGCCCTGTGAAGTGGCTACCATGCCCTGAAATGGCTGGAGCGCCTGTGAAATGCTAAACCCACAACCCCTGTGCTGTTTATGTCAACTGGCAGCACAGCTTCCACTCCTGCATGCAGAGCTAGGCAGAGATTGGCTCCACACCTCCAGGTTTCTTCCCTGCTTGCCTAGAATTCATCCACCCTCTGCCATATTTCCTGGAGCAGAAATATGATGTCCCTTGCTTTTGCTTCTCAACCCTCCTCAAAAAGCTGCTACGGCAAGGACAGTAGAAAACCTCTGTATTCCCTTTTTTCCTTTTAGCATTAAATAGAACACAAACAAGAAAACAGATTAAATAACTTGCCTTTCAGGGCATATGTTGCATAATACTATAGAGAGTATAAGCTTTTAAAGCAAATGTCTCCACTAAAATTAAAACAAACTGCTCTAAATAGCATTTTCTAGGCTCAGCGGGGGCAGGGGGATGCCAATTTCCATGCTACTCCTCTGGAGCTTGTTAGCAGGCATTGCAAAACATATGCACTTGCCTTAAAAAATGCAGTTAGGCAGTTATCATCCAGCCTTCAGATTATCTGACAACCTGTGCACTTGCATCACTATGGCAAGGATATTCTGCACCCTCTGGTGTGCAGGTGTACAGAAAACAAATAAATCAGAGTTTTATCTTTTTTTTTTTTTTTTTTTTTGTCCCAACTCTCAGCACCTGGCCCTCGGCCCAAGGTACAGATGGGGAGGTTGGTCCAGAAGCTGCATGTCTGTGGTGCATGTAGTTATTTGTCAGTGGGGCTTGTTTTCATCCCTGCAGGGGCAATAATTTAAAAAGCTGCATCAAGACTGAGATGAGATAAGAAACTGGAGAGGGCCTGGAGTCTTAGGGAGGCAGATGGGACATTAACAGTTGGAAATGACAGGGGTTTTTTCCAATATCCACATGTTTCAACTAGATTTTTGCAAAGCATGCACATGTTTCAGAAGAACTCTCCCCACAAAACAAACAAAAAAAATACCCAATACATTAAGGGTCTTTAAAGTTTATAGTGTTAAAGCATTAAACACTTCAATTTTTTAATTTTTGACAAGTTGATGGTAACAGAAATTCATATACAAGTATCCCAAGGAGAGAAGAAAATCAAAATTAACGAATGTTATTTTCAAAAAGTGACTTGATTTTAGAGTTTAATAGCATCTTTACAAACCTGTGTCTTGCAACTTAGCAGGATCTGAAGCAAATACTATGCCTGACTTCCATTGCCTTATATCCCTTGGCCAGAAAACACCAAAGAAAAGCTGAAGGACTTTCAGAGGTAGCCCAGTACCCTCAGCATCAGCATTTCTCTAAACTCTCCCTCAGACTGAGAGAAAACAAAGCCCAATGTGAAATCCTATACAGAGTAATTTTCATTTCTGTTTTCTTCCAGCAGAAATCCCATGTGATTTCAAAGAGCAATATTGATCCATATATATTTTGATAACAAAAATATGCACTATGTTTGCCCAACTAAAGCAGTTTTGAAACCTGGCTGCTTTAAACTGTACTTTGACTGCATGGAGAGACCCAAGTTTTTCAGATTTAACTACTGTATTTTCACCCAGAGGGGCATTTTGTTCTATAGCAGTCCTTAAATACTTTTAGCAACATTTAACTCAGCATGGAGCATAATCATAGCAACCATCTATTTACTTGATAAACTGGTTTTTAACAAAATGAAATTTACTTGGTAAACTGAAAGAAACACATACACAAAGGGAAGTAGAAGAAAGGGACTGAGCCTAGAGAGGTACAGGAGCTACCAGCCGCATTCTGAAACTACAGATTTTCACTGGTAAAAGGTAAAAAGCAGAGTACTGGATTTCAGGGACAAAAATATGACTAAGAGATTTGATTCTTGATCTTTGAGGCTACAAGTCCTGCAAAGATGTAGAGATGATTGTCTTTAGCAAAAAGCAGCAGAAAGCTTTCATGTAAAAGTGTAGCAGGAATTCCTTTTGGTACCTATTTGGTTTGTAGACATAATTCAGAGGCTTTTTACATGGTTAAACTGAAGATACTTGCTCTAAAAATAATTAAAACTGGACCTGAATATCATCTGGAGCTCTGAGGACTGTCCAGGCTTCCCCAACCTGCCTTGCAGACCAAACTCAATTAGATAGATTTTCATCCACTTCATTATCTTTAAGATGGAGAAGGCAGCCCTCTGTCAAGGGGATGAGTGCTGTTGGTCAGCACAGTGGTTCTCAGCCCTAAGTTCCCTGAAGGGCTGCAAATGTTCAGCCTCCAGGACACTGCTGGCTCGACTTCCCAGCTGAGCAACCAAGAACACACCCAAGGTAAGCACTCAATAGGACCAAGGTTTCTTATTTCAAAAGCATCCATTCCAGTCTCAAAGTTCTTCATCCTTTTTCAGAGGCTCTAAATGATAAGTGTTACTCCACATTGTCAGATCAGAGGCTTTACTGGAGAGGGTTTCCCTGTTAGAGAAACAGGATTGTCACAGGCTTCGTGCCAAGGCTGGAGGACATCCCTTGGGCTGGTTGTGAAATGCTATCAAGGTCTGCCCTAGAGGGCTATCAAGAGTGCTTGAAGGGATTTCAAGGAAAATGCTGCACCCCCAGGAGACCACCACAGCAGTGGTTTGGCTCCCACCTACTCTTGGATGTGCAAATTGCTCCATGCAACTATTTCCAGCAGAGCTGTGGTTTGCTGTTGTCAGGCAGTACAGGTACTGGAAAGAGGTATGTGCTTCTCTATTCACTGTAGAGGAAATCTCTGCTGTTCCTGTGAAATGATAAAGTGAAGCTTAAAGGAAAAACTCTGTATTTTCTGAGGATTTTTCTCTTCATTTGAAAAGTTAGTGATGTGAGGGCCAGCAGCCCAGAGCAATCTGGTTGTGCTTGAGAACTGCAGGGGTCAGCATGTCCATCCTGAGGTATCTGAACTTCTGTGTAAGGTTGGGAAAAGGACACTCAGAAATGCCTAATCCTTGGAGATAGCTGCATGTGCCCCAGTGTAGTGGCTGCCATACCCTGGAGGGGTTTTTTGGGGCAGAGGCAGCTCCAGGGCAGCTGCAAGGGAGCAGCTGCCTCAGGCAAGCAGGTGGGCGGCCTCTCTCTTAGGGATTGATCTCTCCCACTGATTGATCTCTCAGTTATGAGGTCTGTGCCTACAGACTTAAGGGCTGTAAGGACTTGAGCTGTGAACCTCTGGGGACATGTTTAAGCTTCCTTGAACTCACTCACTCTTACTTTCATCCTGCCTCTGCATTTGCCAAGGCATGATACTCTGCTGCTCTTTTTGATGTTGCTGCTGTGATCAGACCTAGGCCATCCATCCATCCATCCATCCATCCATCCATCCATCCATCCATCCATCCATCCATCCATCCATCCATCCATCCATCCATCCATCCATCCATCCATCCATCCATCCATCCATCCATCCATCCTTCCTTCCTTCCAGACTGCCACACACCCCCTGTTTGCTGGCTCTAATACAGGTTTTCCAAAGTACTGAAGAGGGTTATTACTGTATAATGCACTCAGCCTAATCAAAGGAACTTGGTAGAGCTGACGAGGGGTTGATGGAGCTTTCCCAGGGGAAAGTCACCTGCTTGGACCTGGCCTTACAAGCAAGGAGTGATATTTATTCACTGTATTACATGAGAAGAATAAGCTGTCTGGAGCAGATCCAAGATGACCAGCTTCACTACTAAAGAAAATGCATCAAATCAAACTGCTGCACATGCCTCTGCTCTCAGCCATTATTGGGAATTAGTATTTCTCCTGCAATCTTCTCCTGTCATTTTGTCTTCAGACACTGGCACGGGGCTGGTGAGCTGATCCTGCTAGCTGACCTGAAGGTTGCATCCTCTGGCTTGTTTTACACTGTGGGAGCGCTCTGCTGCAAGTGTGGGAAGTGGGGACCACTTCCTAACAGCAGAGGGAACTAGCCAAAGCACACAGATAGAAAGTGCACCGCAACACCTGCTCTCTGCCTTTCCAAAGAAGAGCAGCCCTTCCCCTCTCCAAATGTCCCACGTTGCATCCAGGTGAGCAGCCCCAGAGGTGAGTCCCACATATTGGAGGAAAGCAGGCTGTGTGGTTTTGTAACTTACACCTCTGATTCTGTTACAGGAGAGAAATGTGCTTTCACTGCCCAATTCTCACTAGTCTGGCACCTGGATTTCTTGCCTCTTGTTTTCACCAAGCACATTTTTTCAGTGTGCTGGGTCTCACCTGCCTCAAAGCATAAATACAGTTAAAGTATGTTTCACAAAATACGTTTTCCCTACTGCTCAAAAAAATGAGAAGGGGATAGTTTTGTCCCGGAATATAATAAAATGTCAATATTTTTCCTCAAAAAGTGCAAATCAAACTTGTTTTCCAGTCAACCCTCCTTTCTGGAAATCAAAAGCCTTCCTCTTTCATAAGGAATTCAAGACTACAAAACCCTGGTATATTTGAAGCAGAAAATAGTATTTCCCATAAGGACTGGAAAGCTATTCACAAGGCATAAATCCCTTTTTCTTCTGTGGTATTCATAGACCTATGTACAACATACATTTTAGGAGCAGGTAATCAGAAAACTACACTGCATAACTCACATTTGTGGACATGTCTGTGACAACAGAGATAGACTAGACTCTTAATTTCCCTCTGAGCATTTCTAAGCTGCAGGAGGCTTGAGCCCCATCCTTGCCCTTGTCTGAGGCAAGGATCCCACTGCTCTTTACATGGCCAAGTCAGAACCCTTGACATATCATTAAATTTCAAACCCAGGAATAAATTTGGGGGGGTTGTCCATTTCACACATTTATTTCTCTACATTTTTTCAGTGTTTTTGGAAATAGATAGATATCAACCAGCTCTGGGAATATCTGGGATATGACTCAGCACAGAAAGGACACCAACCTCTTAGAGTGAGTCCACAGAAGGGCTACCATGTTGATTAGAACATCCCTCTCAAATCGATGGAGCACTTCTCCTACAGGGAAAGGCTAAGAGATTTGGAATTGTTTCACCTGGAAAAGGGAAGATGGAGGTCTACCAGTACCTGAAGGGAATCTACAAGAAAGACAGAGAGAGGAACTTTTTACAAGAGTGACAGCACCAGGCCTGAAACTGAAAGAGAGTGGGATTAGATCAGATATTATGAAGAAATTCTTTATTGTAAGATTGGTGAGGCAGCGGAACAGGTTACCCAGAGAAACTGTGGATGCCCCATCCCTGGAAGTGTTCAAGGCCAGGTTGGATGGAGCTCTAATCAACCTGGTCTAGTGGAAGGTGTCCCTGCCCGTGGAACAAAGGTTGAAACTAGACGATCTCTAAGGTCATTCTATGATTCCATGCCATACGTACAGGTACAGATACAGATAAACATTTTTTATAGTAGGATACACTTTTCCTTTTAGGAGATAAATAAATATATCCAGGGATGCCTGACTATACCAGCCTCCAGAAAAAAAAAAAAAATATATATTCACACATACATACACTCACACATGTTGTCTATGTGTAATATTATAGAAAGATTCATTTCAAGCTTCCTCTGTTCCATAAATGCCTCAGCAGAACTGCATAAACAAGCACAATACAAGGATATAAAGGGTGTGGGAGTCATTTTTTATAACAGACGGTAACACAAGTAGCTGATAACAGCAAAAAATAAGTGATTGCCTCAGAAACTGGAAGTCTCTATAGCTGAATGGTGCATTTTCTCCTTTTTGACCTCAAGAGCATTCAGGAGTAAAAGGTGGATGTCCTGCTTTGCTGTCTCATTCAAATCTGGTGCTGCAGCTGAATCTGAGCACCAAACGTGTGCTCAAGGATGCATTTCTCTCCCATTTCTGCTCTTGTTTGCAGACAGTCAGTGAGTACTAAATATTACTAAAAAAAGGATCCCAAAATTAAATTCTCAGAGAAAGGCATTTTTCAAAGGTTCCTCATCATTGATAATAATTTCATCTAGTAATATTCTGGGGGAAAAAAAAAATTCAGAAGCATTTCAGCTGGTACCTGAGTTCCATGAATGCTCAAATTAAGGAAGCTCAGAAGCGAAGGGTACGCTATCAATAGTAATCATGTTAATAGATGTGATTGCTGATGGATGTGACTGATGGCCTTGCAAATATTGAGTACAATGCCCTTCTTTTCAATTTTTTTTTTTTTTAATATATTCCTTGGCACAGCTATCAGTCATTTTTCTGAACAGGTTTCAGGGCAATGTGGTCTCTGTGACATTGATGTTATGTAATAAGGCCGATGTAGCTTCAACAGACCATGCTGCCTCTCAGTAAAGCCCCTCCCACAGTACATCTTGCTGTGCTGCTCTTTAGGAATGACTGATGCACTCCATGAGAGCTGCCCCCCCGATGATATCTGTCACAAATGCTGATACAGCCCCTGCTAAGCCAGTTACAGGATTTGGGTCTGTTCCCCCACTTCACAATGTCACAAAAGCCAAAGTAACACATGTTCAGGGGATGAGAAACTGCCTCTTTGCCTGTGTGAAGGGGCAGTGCAAACAGCAGCATTCGGATAACCAGGAACAAAAAGCAAGGTCAGCTCCACATTCCAGCAGGCGTGCAATGAGCTGAGTCTGTTCGTTATCTGCTAAAGGGACTCTAGATGACTGTGCAAGATCTGAACTTAATGAAATTGATCCCACCCTTGGGAAATTCAGTGCTTTTTCTGTATTGCAATCACTTGGGCTTATGACTCGGGGGTTTTATGCTCCAAGTGCAGCATACTCTACACTGTCATGTGGTTCCCCATGTCCTGCCATGGGTGCTCCACCTGCAAGCAGCATATCCCTCCTCAAATCTGTCTTGTTTAAATATTTTGTATAATAGTGTACCAAAGTGCCATTTACAAACAACCTGCAAGTTCTGCTATTGACAAGATCTTGTTTTGAAGCCATTTTAAGATACAACTAAACGTATCTTTTTTTTTCCCCCCAGAAAATATATGCTTACATAAATAATTATTCCTCCCCAGCTCTGAAGTGTGATAACACAAATTGCAACATTGCAAACTAAAATAATTTCATTAGGAAGATAAGGCATATCCATCTCTCTTTTTTCGGCACTCTGAATGACTTTAGCACAGCAGTGAGGTATTTCCCTTCCTCCACTCCAGTCACCAAGTATTCAACACACTTGCAGCTAGATCAAAGGCAGCCAGATGATTCAAAGATTTATAGTATTACTTAGTGAGGGCAAGTGCGAAAGTCAAATGGTAACTTCCCAAGAGACTGATTGCTCTGAACTGCAGCTAATACAATTCACTGACAGAGAGTTATGAAGCCATTAGTTCACACTAGGGCAAAGTAAAACTGCCATGTGGGCTCTGGTGTTATCACGAAACCCCTACCAACACTGCTGGCAAGTTACCATTCAGAAATATGGCTGTTTCCAGCACCCATGGACCTCAGTGTAGTCTCACCTAAAGTTTCTAGGAAACAGTGGGTTTCACTGTATTTTTCATTGGTACTGGGTTTTCATAACTTGACATGGTGAAGGGCTTTGTTTGGCATTGCATGGCCATTTTACCCCTTCAAAGCCCTTCTGCAGTTCCATTGCTTACAACTCCATTTAATCACTGCAGAGGCAAACACTGCATGTTTCCATGAAACTGATGTATCTCTGTGGCATTTCACTCCATCACACCATGGCTGATGCCAATCTGAGAGCATGTACTGTCACTAAATGGCCAGCTTAAGCTGCTGGTGGACACACTGCCTGTACATGTGTCTGCACCCAGCTTTGAAGAGGAGATCCATGCCTCATTCCTGTTGTGCACCAGCTTATTGGAGAGCTCAGCATCCCTGCACCCACTTCTGAGACTGTTTCTCCTTCCTTGGTCAGTCCCAGTTAAAGGCTGGGTGGATGGTCTGTCTCATTGCTTGCACCAGGGCTCAACTTGGCCTTTCCCTGTAGTGAGCAAAACAGGAAACACCTACCTTTTTCTATTTCAGTGTTAGGAATTTTTTTTTAAACAGCCAGATGGAGAGGGAAATAACAGGGAAGGGTTGAACATTTGTTTTCATTTAATGAGTTTTGCACTTGCCCTAAGAGTCTGCTCAAGAGAAAAACCCTTGCAAGCTTTAATTTATACAGCAGCAATAAGGGAAGTTATGGGCAGTGGGGGAAGGGTGAATAATTCTGTCGTAGCCTTTCTTCCACTTACAGAAATAAAATGTATTGAGATCATGGGAATGGCTGTTGTCTTATGGGAGCTTTAATTCTCTGCAGTATCACTCAGACCGGGGAAGACTAATAGCTGAAGGAGTCCTCCACTGATCACCTCATTACCCTTTGAGATCATTGAGGGAATAAGAACCTCTGGAGGAGTGTGAGCCACCTTTTCTAGGGAGACATGGGGAGTTTCATTTCACTGCGATGCAGGTTGTCTACTTTCTTACAATAAAAAATAAAGTGCCTCGATTTGCAGAGGCTTCCCTGTAGTTCTCTTCACAAGAACTGCAGGTGCTCCTCTCAGCACAAACCCACCCTGATCCATGTTCATGTCTCTTCATTTATTCTGGTCACTTCTTGCTGTGCATCAAATTCTTTCTGCTCAAGCTCCGAGCAGTGAGTTTTTAAACCCAGCAATGAGACAAAAAAAGGAGCCTTATCACTGAATATGTTTGCTCTAGCCCTGTCTCCCTGGATAACAGCTATGCAAAACAGAAACCTATTTATTCCCTGTTGCTGCTATACAGTCTTTACCCTACTTTGCATTTTGCCTGAGAGAGTGAGTCACAAAGATAGCACCTCCCATTCTTTCCCAAATGCCCTCACAAATCCGACCCCATTTTCTGAAGCAGAAGCAGATTTCCACCTTGGCAAACCAGAAAATTTACTGTCCTGAGGTGATGGTTTGCATCCACACAGAGCTGGCACAAGAACAAAGGAGACCCTTGAGCCTTCGGAACGGCCTTAAGAAGGACTTGAACCACTAGAAGAAAAAGCTGTCAGAAATAAGTTCTGGGACTTCTTCCTCACATCCAAGACATCAAGCTTGAATCCCATCTCTCAGGTCCTTTTGCCAGAGGAAAGGAATGAACCCTGAAGAGTTCAGTTAAGGAAACCCTTACATTCAATCCTGACCTTGCTGAGCAGAGTTAGACCATAAGTGAAGACCTTTCAATTAGCATCTCATTAATGGATTGGGTGACACCGATAAAGGGAGGACCAACAGCCTTTTTCGTGGTCTTCCAAGGTTAGCTGGGTTGTTTTACACACAGGATCAGTCAGAGTGACACAAAACCCTGTATGTGTGACAATAATGCTGAAAGACAGCAGCATTTCATAGGGACATTCATACAGCAGGGATAGCCTTGTAAAAAGAAAATTTAAAAAAATAAATAAATGTTCAAAGCACAAGCAAAAATTAAGGAATAGTTTTGAAGCACCAGGCTATGTACCATTTATTCTCTTAAACATTCAGCAGTGACTTCTCAATGTGACCTCAGCCGAAGACATACGTTGCAAAACGCAGGCAAGATTACCAATTTTTCAGAGCCTACTCTTCATGACAGGTTAAACCATAATTTCTCTGTAATTCATTCCATCACTGAAGTTGCTGACATTTATGACTGTGCTTGGAAACGTTGATATACTCAAGGATTTCGCAACATTAGCTCTGACATGCTGAATTAGTCCATTGGCTCCTTCCAAAGTGAATCTGCGATGCAGTGGATGAGGACACAGCAGCTGAGAGCTGTGTGATGTCAGACAAGAGTTGTACTAAAAATCAGCCACTCAAAGCCTCATATTCTCTTGGCAGTGTATTGGAAGCCCCCTCTTTAGCAGTTCCCCATCCCTTAAAAGAGAAAAAACTAGCCTACTGTTTGTCAAAAGTGACATTTAACTGTAACACAGCAGAGATATGGCAAGTGTAAGGTGTCAGCATTAATATTACTATACATGTGAATCGTAGGAGGAGACCTCAAGGAATTTCCACCTGTGTACCATCCCTATGGTAGCTGAGAGAAAAACAAAAGGCCAAGGACTAAGTAGACAATGGTTTTTGTAAGAAAACAGGGAACAGAAGAGGCATGGCCTGCGCTTTGCAGGGTCTCATTGGGAGAGCAGCAGAGACCCTTATGTGTCCACCTGGTCATGGTCAGGGAAAGCCACTTCCAGCAGCCACTCTGAGTGCACAGCCTGGCTGCACCTCTCGTCCCCTCTTCCAAGAAGAAGAGACTGAAAAGCATGTTGGATTAGACCTGCTGGCCTGCTGCCAGAGACCAGCCCCAGGTGTGCTTAATTCAGGTGTAACATCAATGTCCTATCCTGTTATGAATATCACATTATGCATATCTGCATATTGCTTTGTGGAGTCTATCAGGAATTTATCCTGACATGCCTCTGCTGAATGAGGAGATCTTTAGAAAAATAAACTACAGGCCATGCTGTAAACTCTTTCTATACTTTCACAGTAGCTTTAAAAGGATATTTTAAAACATCATGAGTGATGGCTTATTTGCCCTGAATATCATTTTGCACTTCTTAATCGGCAGCTCAAATTCATCGTTTCTCTGATGAGCCTGGCTCTCAGATGAACTGTAATGGTGCTGGGTATTTTCCTTGATAAGGTCTTTTATTTGGCCTGCAATTAGCCCTCAAGTGAAAACAAACCTTTCCCAGTGTTCCCTCACTATAAATTACAAAGTTACATTTTTATCAGGACAGAAGAAAACACAGGATTACACTAGTAAATTCATCTTGCTTTATCAGAGGTAAATTTGTTGTTCAAGCCACTTAGGTCTAGTTACTGGAAATTCCTGTTAAATTATAATCCAGATGTTCTCAAGGCCCTCTTACCCTCCGGCACAACTTGACAAGTGCTGCACAGAAGAAATGCAGTTCTGCAGCTTTCAGGGTTAAGATGCTCTTTGGAGAACACACTAGGAGAGCTGCTCTGCACAGAGGGAGGGTGGGGTGGATCTCAGGTCACCCTGGGGGTCACTTTAATCAAGGTAAACTGTAATCCTGAGCCAAGAGGTACTTGCCAGAAGGGGGAGAATAAGCAACGTCTCAGGGGCTGCCTCGCTGGGGTTTGCCATGTGAGCTACTGCTGTGTCCTGAAATGCTGCTCCAGCACGGCACCTGCCGATAGACAGGGAGATTCGTGGTGCACGGAAATGCAAGTGGCATCCCCAGCCCCTCCAGAGATGCCAACACGACTTCTGTTTTATTTGCACTCATACTGCCCTGCTTACTTTCTCTTTTACTTTTTCCAGGATAACATATGTATTTTGTTGCTGAGAAAGTGACTCAAATGCATATTTCAGTCCCTATCAGTCTAAATGCTAATTTGTCTCTTTTAAGTTAAAATCCCTTCAACAAAAAGCTCAGAATTCATAAATGACCTGTAAAGAAAAGGATAAAAATATCATGAACAAAGACTTCTGAAGATATACTCTGTACAAAGTATATAATGATGCTACTGAACTCATTGCCACAGAATGCTGCAGAAGTCAAAGTGAATGGTTTGTGCACTGAAACAACTTTTAGTTTATCACACTTCCGGGTTTTTCTCCTTTCTTATCTATCCACATATTTTTTGTTTTCTTTATAAAAACTAACCACTTGGGGAAATTTTTTCATTTGAACATTTTAAAAAGTTCTTTCAAAAGAAAGATTGCCAAGTGTTGTGAAGTTTATTTTGAAGGTTATTCAAATCTCTATGAAAACATTCACATGGATATGCCCATGGAAGTAGAACTTAGAAAAGAATCAAGGCTTTAGATTCTTAACAATACTCAAAATTGCTTAATGGTCTCTGCTAATGGAAACTAATAGTCTCTGCTTGATAGAAAGTAATTCCAAGCCCTCTGAGGTTAAGGATGAAGTTTGTCTTCCTATTTGGCAAGGGTGAAGTCTTAATTAATTTCAATATTCTCCTTTTCTCAGGCATGGTCTAATGAAGCTGCTCAGTGTATACTATAAGTAAAAGAAGCAATGGTGAATAAATGCATTTATTTTTCCCTATTTAAAATTAACCCCTGAAAAGTTCCAAGATTTAAAAATATCACATCCTCCCTATAGATATTGTACATATATTTTTTTCTTTTATAATATTTCCATTCTTAGTCCACTATCACTATATTATCTGAACTTTATTACCTGTACTTACTACTGTTTGTGTTTTTAAGAAGATATAATATTAACTATTGCAACATCTTCCTAAACACCTCTCCCAAGTATGTAGTGATTTCCCTAATTCAGACATTTAATTGTGGCACAATATGGAGTTCAAGAGAAAAAGTATTCAGTGTAGACATAAACACAATGTTGAAAAGATGACTAATGTTGTGGGACACTGACAAATCTTCAGAAGAGCAAGTGCCCAGTAATTCATGTGAACAGGACAGATATTGAAAGGTCAGGTGTTATAGTCAGAAAGGAGTTTCTGAAATATATAACTTCTGCCTCTGGAATTACATTTCCAGTAGATCCTTCCACTTTGATCAGACACTGGATCAATTATGACAGACACAATTTCTCTTTAATTTTAGCAAATTGTTCTGCTATTAGATTGTTAGACCGGAGGAAGATTCTGCCATCCAGTGGTGAAAAATTGCTCTTTTAAGGTCACAGTTTCTACTAAAAACTTATTCTACCTTTATTAAATGAACATGTTTGGGCGACTGTAAAAACTTTTTTTTTTGTTCCTGGAAGAAAAAAACAATTGAGATAAGAATTTTACAGGGCAGTACACATACACTGGTAAAACTGGTGGGGATGCACACAGACCCTTGATGATACCTTGGGTTTGTTCTCTCTTGTTCCACGGCGCAGCTTAGGACACTTGTGTGCCATGATTTTACAACCCTTGCGTGAGCAGGGCAAGTCCTGGGCTGGCACAGTCCTGTCACCGTGTATGCCACAGGCCCCAGGACTGATTTGGTATCAGGCATAGAAGTATTTTCTCCCCAGAGAGGGAAGGAGGACATGTGCTGGGCCTGCATCACCTCTGCCTGAGGCCATTATCTGTCTGACCACACTCACAGCCTTGTTACAACACCAGGCAATGCCAGGGATCAGGGATCAGTCCTGGACCATTTAACAATATGCAAATCCATAGTTTCTCAATAGTTATAATACCATTGCATCCCCATTTAGTAACCTCCATGACAAAGGGTAGAGTGGGACCTTCCCTGCTTCTGGCACCGGCAGGGGTGGAGGTGTGGAGACTCCCCTGTTCTCAACCTTTTCACACCCTCCACCTCTCTTGTGCCTCTCCTCGGAGCAGTACAGCCCTGCCCTGGGAAGGCAGTGTACCCTGTTGTACCCTGTGCTGAAAGGGGCTCTGCTATTCAGACTATAGTAATTCAGCAAATAGTCATTTCAGAAAGCAGTCAGCAGCATTTTTGCAGGTGAGCACTGACACCTCGTGGTGCCCAGCAGGGCACTAAACCAGCCCCCATGAGTCATGGGGTGAGAAATGCGGCAAAACACCTCATGAGACTCCAGCTACCACAGATCACTCTGGGGAGCAGACCACGGCTGGGCAGGTCTCCTTTTTCATATGAGAGAGATGGAGGTTTTTCTTGCAGAAGAGGTGATTCCTGAAGTAGGCCAAGCAGGTGAAATGGAGGAGATGAGCTGGAAGGGTCAATGCATGAGGTGACAAGAGCATTAATCAGAGCTGCCATTGTACCTAGAATCAGGAGAAGACCCAGATCTCAGCTTCATCCTGTCAGCAGAAGCAAATCAGGAGAGGGGTGCCATCCCAGCCCGTAAGCTCAGCACAGCCCTTCCAGGGGCTGCAGTGCATGCTTCTCTTGGCAGCAAACACCATTAATTACACCTCAAATTAGTCCCCACAAGTCTTCCGCCCCAAAAGGAGCTGCCAGAGCAGCTGGAGTTGTCTTTGAGCTTTGGAGCAGACAGGGACTGCCCAAATCATTTTAGGACATGGCCAAGGGACACACAGAAGACCAGGGAGACCATGTTATGACAGCACTGGCCAGGAACTCAATTGTGTATCTGACAGAAACTGTCATGGCCCTAGAAACACTTCCCAGGCCTGGAAAAGCAGTTTGTTTTACTAGATCCGGCCCACTAGGCTCACCCATTTGGGATATTCCCAAGGGTCTGGCGAACTAGCTCTGGGTCTATAGTTTTTGAGTAAAGAATTGACAGGAAAATGCATTTATTCTCTAAAATGTATGAACCCTTAATATTTTGAGTATTGCATTTGCTTATCTTTTGTTCCACATCCTAAGAGCAATGACAAGGCAGCTGCATCATTCTGCTTCAAAAAGCTTTGAGTATCACCATAATTATGCTGGAAGAATACTCAGAGGCATTTTGAGATGGAAAACACTAGCAGCACAGGGGTATGGACTGCTCAAAATTTTTCTTCCTTCAGGGGAAACAGGGACCTGCACCAGTTCTTGTGTGAAGGAACAGTCCTGGTGTCCCTGGACTGTGAGCAGGAGTGATGACAGCAACTTGCCTTCTACCATTTCCACCACAGCTGCTTACCTCACAGATCAAGACATCTAAATTTAGGGGATTTCATATGCTCTTGAAGAGGAGGTGCACTGACCAGATGGAGGCATCTCTTTTAGAGTGTGCTGGACAGTCCTCAGACTGCCATGAAGATAATTCTATCGCCAAAAATTAAGTTTGTTAATCAGGAGTTTACCCCTGTGAACAGCCAGCACAGGTTCATGAGGGAAAAGCCATGGTTAACAAACTCAATTTCTTTTTATGACAAGGTTACCTAATTGATCAAGGGAAGCCAGTTGATATAAACTTTTTGGATTTTAGTAAAACTTTCAATAGTGTCACTCACAGAATCCTCCATTTTAGGACCAATGTTCTTCAACACCTTTCCCCAACAGCCAGTGGGATGGACTGCATAAATACATCAGACATTTTAACTTCAAGGGTCCAGGGGGCAAACCCATCAAGGGGATGAGACATAAGTGATACAGAACTGCTCAGCCTTTCCAAGGCAGATCTGAAAGGCAGCCTCCATCTGGACAGTGCCTGTGGACTTGTTAAATCTCCTGTGCTTCACTTTGCAAGAGCTTTCTGAGGCTTTCTTTTCCCATGCAACCTCTCAAAACATTGATTGGGGGAGTGCTGAATTTGCTCACCTGTCAGTAGGAGAGCTGTAGGTGGGTGGACTGAAGGCTGCTTGGCACTCTGAGGCAATACCTGCCAAGCAAACTATTTTTCAAGCCCAAATCAGACATTCATGTTGACTTTTACATGGACTGAATTTGGCTTTAGAGATGGTGAAGTGCCCTGGTAGAAAACTGATAGCATGTAAATTAAAAGAATGAAATTTCCCAACTTCAGCATGGTACAGCTTTTCTCCTTCCACTGTATTGAATCCAAGGGTTTGGCTTGGTTTTATTTTGTATCCAGAGTTCAGCCTATATTTTCACTCCAGGAAGAAAAAAAAGTACTGTGAACAGAGATGTAACTAAGCAAAGAGGAAACACAACTGGACTATCTTTCCTATCCATTATCCAGGCAGATAGACAATAAATTTATGAAGGAACTAATTTTTAGATAGATGAAATTCTTGCCTCTACCATGCTAACTTGGGAGACAGTTTCATTTACCAAAAGAGAGACAAGCACAGTCTCTTCCTCTGCACAGACACAAATTTTCCTGAAGTAGAAAATGCTTTAAAAGTGAAAACTGCACTGCCCAAAAACATTTCTGGCGGTGGGATTCATATTTTCCACAACGTGCTCTTCTAACTGAGCCTTATTCCTGCAACTTTATGCTCACAAGACAGGTTCTTTTGACTAAAGTTATACAGGTGCTTAATCAAGTATAGAATAAGACAGCGTTTATTCACTATTTTTGTAAAGCAATTATGAATGACTCACTTGCATGTGATTTGTTCAGTAAGAATTATGAAACTTTTATTTCTGTTCTGGTAACGTGAGAGAGCTTTGCTTTTCGATTTATATTCATTTTCTTGGGAGGATTTTTTTTCCTTAGGAAAATGATCAAATACTTGCGTCTTTCCATACCAAATATTTTCGAGGGGAAAGTGCCCTCTCCCCCAGCTGCGAGTGGTGACCCCACTAACCAGAGTAGTTCAGCTGCTGTCAGACCAGCATCAAATCTGCCTGAGTGCTGAGCACGGCCTGAGAAAAGCACAGCAAAAGATACTCATGGCTGGGTTTGGACCTACTTCCTGCAGCTTTCCTTATCAAGCAAAAGGCAATGCAGCTCACAGAAGAAACTGCAGAAACAGAGTTTCTGCTGGCGGATGCCATCAATGTCAGCAGAATTACACCCCCAGGGAACTTAAAACTTTCAAAGCAGTAGATATTCGCAGGGCTATTTTGGGAAGGTTTCAAAGGGGAACATTATTCAGAACACTCGATTCTCCCTTTTTCCAAGAAGTTGGGAAAATCTAAATTCCAGAAGTGGGTTATTTCCTCTTTAAGGAAAAATGAGCTGGCAAAGATGCTGGATATCAGAAAGGGAAAGCAGACAAAATTTGGTATTATTTTGTCTGAATAGCATTCATGCCCCAAGGAATTGCTTTATTTCTGGACTACTAGCAGTGGATTTAGATCAAATGGAATTTTTTAAGGTTCCAAGTAGGAAATACAAAACAATGGCCTGCTTAACACTCCAACAGAAGTTCAAACCCTCGTCCTGCTATCTTTGGTGACATTGCTGTTTTACCAAGCCTGAGATGCTGGAGATCAAAGGGTCCTCATTCAGTCTCAATACTGTTTTGCCAGGAGCAAGTAGGAGGCTGATATCATCATGAGGCCTCTCTCAATGATTTTTCAATCTTGGGAATTGGGATGCTGGGAATCTGGAGAGGTCCCAGTTGACTGGAAGCTGGCTAACATAGTTCCAGTTTTCAAGAAGGGCAGGAAAAATGACCCTGGAAACTACAGGACTGTCAGTCTCACATCAGTGCCTGGTAAAATTATGGACAGGATTATTCTGGGAGTTACTGAAAAACACCTGAAGGACACTTCAGTCATCAGTCACAGCCATCATGGGTTCATGTCAAACTTCATTTATTTTTATGACAAGGTAACCCATCTAGTTGATCAAGGGAAGCCAGCTGATGTCATTTTTCTGGATTTCTCTAAAGCTATCAGTACTGTACTGCAAATCCATATAACTCATCCCTATGATTGATAGCACTAGTGACCATAAAGGAAAGGCCCCATTCTTGCATGAAGCCCTGCACACCTTTGCTTCGTTATTTATCCACCCCAAATTTTCACTGATTGAAGGACCTACTTCTAAACAAGAAAAAATAGAAAAGGCCTTGGTGTAAAAGAAGCAGATCTTCTATCCAAAATCAGTAATCTCAAGGATGGATTGGCCCATAAAACATGCTCTATTTGCTTCTACTTGCTTTTCCACCATTTGAACTAAAAGAAAAGAACACTTTCTGTATAAGTGAAGAAGATCCTGACACACTAGCTAAATACTAAAAAAAAACCCAAATCTAAACCAAAACAAGACAAACAAACAAACAAAAACTCCCGCCCAAAAAAAGAAACCCACTACACAACAACAGGAATGTAAAATTTAGCTCTTTCACCAAATATGAAGGAGTTCTTTCTAATTAGTCTGCAGGTTAAGGGGAGCAAATTATTTGTTTCTGCATATGAGCTGATCAGTTGTGAGAAGAGCTTGCATGTGAGAAGACTCTTTCCAGAGCAGCCAGATGTGTTTTACAGTTATGATAAACTGACAACAGAAGTGGGCAAAATATTGTGACAGTAAAAGTAATTAACCACTCAAAACAAAACAAAACAAAACAAGCAACAACAAAATCCTGGGCTATATATTTTAATCTTGAATTGTTGAAATGAGGCCATTTATGTTTTCAAGATTATTTGGTTTAGTTAAGGTGGGTAAAAAGTTTTAAGTAAAAGTCTATGAACTACGTTATACAAGAGGTCATGTTATGTGTTCCCAATGTCTTTTCTGGATTTAAAATCTATACATTTCTATTAGGACTATTGGTTTTCACAGGCTGCCAGCTTTATGATAAACTCCCTGATGGGCTTCAGATTCTTCATATTTGGTCTCAGGGGATAACATTTTCCATATATTAATGTTGAAAGAAACCTTTCAGCTGACTAGAAATCAAATGACTAAAAAAATTAAACAAAAACAAACAAACAAAAAAACCCAAACTAATACCACACACACAAAACTGTAATTTGGTTTCCTCTCTTAAGACCACTGCTCAGTCAAAAAGATAAGGAACCAAAAATGGCTAATTCATGTAGCAGAGGCTGTGCTTGCACAGAGAGCCAGACCATTCCTTTCTGGAAGAGAAGATAGCTCAAACAAGGGAGCTAGGGAGGGAGAGTAGGCAGGCACAGGGGGTATTATCCGAGCATCCGTGTGCAGCTACACTGCACAGCCTGCCTTGAGACCCCAGCTCTCTTACTCTTGCCCTGATTTTCACACAGTTGTGTCAGTTGCAGCCCTTGACTCAAAGCACAGGGTCACTGGTGGTATTATCCACCAGCATCTCTGAGCGTGCAAAGAGAAGGGGGAAAGCCAAGCCAGAAAACAGATCCCTGCCCCGGCTGTGTCCCTGCCTCATGATGTCAGAATGGCTGGTGCCAGCAGGTACAAACCCCAAGGAAGGCAGTACCACACTCCTTTGTCCAGAACAGAGCTATGAGAGATCTGAAATGCTGAAGTATGGCCAGATTTGTGACCAGACTGTGCCCACCTTTGCAGTGAACAGTGAACACCATCCACCCTTCCCTTCAGACGCATTGCAGCAGTTACAACATAAAAAAGCATTGGTTTGTAAAACCATCTACATTGCTAAAATAGCAATGCCAAACACAGTGCAGCAGAGCCTACTTTAACGTTCTCTTCTCAAATGTTCTTCATTTATTAGGTCTTTGCTTTTTCATCTTCATGAGAAATATCCCCATCTGTTTTGTGGCAATAAGTCTAGGTTTCAGTGTTTCGCTCCAAGGTGAAAGAAAAAAGCAAACTATTATTCTGTTCACTGAAGACTAGAAAAATGGCAAATCTTGTAACAAACTCTAAGATAGAGATGGGACAAAATCAGTTCCCCTCTACATAAAAGATCGATTGGAAAAATAATCTTTGTAAAAGACCATGTCTGACACTTGCTTTTTTCATTTTCTGCAGTTCTCTTCAAAGACTTATTGTGACTGTGGTTGCTTAAGGTACAAGGACAGTGTCATCTGCCACAGAGTAGCAGCTCCTTTTATTCTTTAGAGAAAATTCAGTCTGCATAACTATATTTATCTCCTTTTTTCTTTTTTTTATTTTTTTCCTGGTGCCAACATGCCTGCTTACTGCAGGATTCCACTTCATACTCTGTCTTTATGAGATCACTTCTTGACTGATTGACTAGAAATTTATGTACACATTAAAAAAACATTTCATTTTATATGGGTTAGCTGAAAATGTCCAGATGGGAAAGAAACTCCTCTTTAGCCATCACCTACTGACAGCTTCTTTTTTTTTTTCTGCTTTCTCTCAACTTTGTTGCCCACTACATTTAACATCAAAAATTACTTCCCATTTCTCCAAGCACCCTACAAATAGATAGAAAGTTCTTATGTGCACTGTTTCCATGGGATTTATAAGGCTAAGATGCACAGGGGGGAGAAGAAGATTCTCCAGCACAACATTGTCTGAAAATGCAGGCAGTGATGCATCTTCCTAGCCTTGTTCCCTTGTCCTCTTGCTCCACAGTCAAAGTGAACTTTGGAAAGCTTCAGCCTCAGTTGTCTGGCTAGGTTCTTCAAGCCCTGACTGCAGTGGGAGATGGACTGTTTCATGTGAAAGAAATATATCTTTGGGGAAGATTTATTCAGGATTGCTGTGAAGTTGTCTCCCAGTTGTTCAGGATTAGAGAAGTTTCACTACCCCATATGTCTGGAACCATTTATGTGTTTGTTGGAAGCTTTAAATGGAAAGATGGACTCAGTGTTGCAGGAGTAGGGAGGTCCTAGTAGACTCAGGCTGAGAAACTGCATTGTAGCAATTGCCTTGTTGCCCATCACATTCAGTTTCCATTACCTATAATTTGTAAAGGCAAATATAAGGAAGATGCAGACATTTTATAAATAATGACAGCAGTTTTTCTGAAGCCAGACAAGTGCAGATAATTCTTCTTGACCCAGGAAAAAGAAAATGGAAGCTGATCAGTATGAATACTAAAATACAAGGGCAGGAGGACATGTGCTGTATCTCACAGTGGTACATATTTAAACACTACCTGCAATTTGGAGCCAAGTTTGGGGGTTTTTTAACATAGATTTTTCCAAAGCCACTTGAAATTAAAATTACCAATGCAGTACCTCAAAATTATTGTGAAAAGGGGGAAAAATATTTCCTGGTGTAAGGGATCATTCTTATTTCTATATTTCCTCTGATAAGCACAATATTAGATATTAACAGTTACACATTTGCAGTATATAAAGTTTAAAAAAATTGTTCCTTTTCCTTTTGCTCTAGTTCAGCCAGCAATCATCACTTCTTTTTCCCTTTTAATTCTTTACTAGATTTTCTCAAAGTGGCATCTGTTTTGCCTTTTAAAAATTAACTGTGCAAGCACAACAAAATCAGAGAGATGTCAAAGCTGTGGAATTTTCCCTTGCAGCCACACAATGCCAAGTTTTGGATGACTCTGTTGCGAGACGATGAATCATATCAAGTTATGGGATTTGGGTCCAGGTTCTCTAAGGTAGCTATTATGAAGCTCAGCAAATCTATATCCACCTCTGATCTGTTGTTGTTGTGCTCTTCAGGCTTTGGAGGGGGAACAAAATGTGGGATATGTGGGATATGTGGGAATCATTATCGAAACGTAAACTTTGCCAGTTACATATTTTGAAGCCTTCCTTAAATGAACCAAAAGTCCTGTCCTAAACTTTTGACAACTCTGATCAACAAATTCAAACACAGTAAACCAAATAATTCAGGGGAAAATGTTCCACAGACATTTGAAGTCAGCAAAAGAGCTCTTAGATACAGTTCTCTGGGTAAATCCTGGCAGATGAACTTAATTAAGAGACAAAAAAACAATTAGCCAACAATGTGTGACAAAAATTGGCTAAACTAAAATTCTCTGTGAAATCTCCTTATTAGGAAACAAGAGAGTTATCGTTCTGCTGTTTTCCACAGAAGGAAGGATGGCCTCTTTCTGTCTGTGCTCATGGGGCAATGTCAGCCTCTATTCATAGTGGTCCAGCTGGCAGCCCACAGATATGAGATATTTCCATGTGGCCCCAGCCTTCCCCGAAGAGCCTGACAGCGTTCAGGAGGAAAGCAAGGCTCCAGCAGCCAACACATCGCCTTGCACATGCCAGGAATGGAGCTGGCCAGGAGCTATGGCCCTGGCTCCTGGGGGAAAGGGGTGCAGGACACCCTGTACATGGCTCAGCAGAGACAGTCATCAGCTGCTTTTGTCAGTCCTGAGCATGGGAAAAGGGCATCTCAAAACTGCTCAAGCCACCACATCCCATCAGCTTTTGACCAGCTCATGACTCAGTGGCTGACAGGCAGATGTGTAGCAAGAAACAAACCCCCAATTAAATCCACTCCATTTTTCTCCAGTGTAACTGCACCAGAGAAATCAAGAAATATGCATCTGTTCTGATCCACATCAAGCAATGACTCTTGGATTAATTTTGGAAAGGATGCTACCTTTCAAAGATGAATTAGAATGGAAGAGTCCTCCAGAAAACTTCAAGTACAAGTTTTTTAGAGGACTATTCAGCCTAGGGCAATCCTGAGCCATGTCCTCCTCAGAAAGCTGGTGACCAAGAAGCAATGCTAGGAAGCATCCCTGTAGGAAACCCTTAGCTGTGAAAGCCTAAAGAGCCGATAAAATATCCAATACATTCTGGTCCTCCTCCCAGGGTATCCAGGATTAACCACTGTTGGGAAATAATTGTAGTCTATGGAGGTCTGACACAAAATAGTCCTTTTTTAAATGTTTATAAAGCAATAAGTGGGCAGTGTTCACTAAAATGGCTTACTTATATGGACAAGAGAATTTAAAAATTCAGATAGACTTCTGTGAATATGGAATGGGCTTACAGGTTTTCTTGCATTTATCATTCCAGGTTTATCAAGATAACAAAACAATTTTAAAAATCAGAGAACTTTAAAGCTCCAGAAATAGAATTTTAAAATACCCTTGAAAAAACAAACTATTGGTTTTTAAATACTATAATTTTCAAATCTGGCATGGAGTTCAGGACATAATGTCTAATACACCAATTTAGAACAAAAAAAAAGAAAATCAGGATCTGCAAGAATATGAAAACTTTGAGGTGCTAATGTTTAAAAGAAGGTAAGGAATATATCAACTCTCTCCACATGCCCTCCCCTCCACCTGTCCCCCCCCCCCAAAAAAAATTAAGGCAAGTGCCAAGCAATCTCTTTGGCTTTCAAATCTTCCATGTAGCATGTATAATAGGATTAACTTTAATTGCTTCCAGCCTATATCCAAAGATGAAGAACAGGATACCAGCTGGTAGTAACACAGCTACCTCACCAGTCATTACCTGTTAAAAAAAAACTGGCTCACACAACAGTTGTACATAAATCAAGTGCCTCTTCAGGTCAAGTTTTATACCTCAGCAGCTGTCCTAGCATTTCACAGACCTCTGTTAATACCCAGAGGATGTGCTCAAGTTATTTCTTCTTCTTGTTTAGGCCTGTGTCCTGCAGGATCTCGTGTGTTTTGCTCTTGCATTGTGCCTAAGGAAATGCTTGACAATACAGACACAGTCAGGTCTGCAGTTTTCAGACTGGGGGCCATGGTGGGTCAGTGCCAGACTAGTAAGTTTCTCTCAGGACTGAGCCTTTTGTTGGAGCTCTGCCACTTTTTCACTGAATTATCTCTTCCTCCACAAAGGAGACTGTTTGTTTCAGCTGAGCTGCTCTTGTTGTTAAATACTGCTCAGATTTAGCAGATAGCAAAACTACACTTTTGCCTATACATAGCGGGCTAACCGAAGAGAAAAGTAAATCTAGTGAATGGGTTCCCTTAGCCTGAAACCATTTTCTTTGCTAGAAAATATTTAAAAGAAAAAAAAACTGTGGAATGTAAATGAGTAACATTTTCTACTGCTGAAAATGTTTCATATGACCTTATAAAAGGTCCTTTTTTCTCCTGGATGAACACCAACCTTGCATATGCAATAGAATATTCATCCTTCTTAGGGTAATTTCATTCTTAAAGAAATTTATCTTTTAATATTGCACTACAGATTCCTTTTCAGTAATAGAATTGCTGGGTTTTTTTCTGAAACTAGAAATAGGTTGCAATCTATCCCTCTGCTTGTCTTTTTTCTCTTTTGTCCAAAAGTTTTTTAGACCACAGCCACTTCTATCATAAAAGCCAAAAAAAAACCAAAAAAAAAGCAAAAGGAAAAAACCACGGACCAAACCAAACCAAAACAAAAATGAACAAAAACCCAAAAACAACAGCAAAAACCAAACAAAAGACAGAACCCTAAACAAAACAGCAAACCAGTATTAAGAAATATGGGAAGTGACTGGAGGATTAGAAAAATAGGTCACATGTCAAAAGGTCATACATGATATTACAGTGAAAAAAGCCCTGTAAGGTAAATGAGCCTTGTGATTTAAAGTGCCCTCGGAAGGGGCATCCCACCCCATACTTTCCTGTGTCTTCTAATTTTAACATCTGGGGAAGAGAGGGTGTCAGCACAGGATTTGTCTGGATCAGCCTATCTGACTGCCCCTTTTCCATCCAGAGTGAGTTGATTTATAGCTCAGTTTGTGGGATCACTGTGCAGTCCAGCGAGCTACTGCAGTGGATATTTAAGCAGAGCCTTTCTAGGCATGAGAAATGATCTCTTTGCTCAGTTGGCACAGCAGCAATGGATTCTGCCTTCTCCTCTCTGCAGCTCTGAAAGATGGAAATTGTTTCCTCACATTAGAATGATGGACTGCCTTCTGCACCACTTGGAGGTCTCACAGCAGGGTGAAACCACCCAGCTTCCCAGGTGCCACTGAAGGGGAAAGAAACATTTTAGGACTTGCAGGGATCCTCAGGGATCTCCAGGAGCAGAGATTATCACATCTTTGCACAGCATGATGTATCTTGTGATTGCCTTTTTACCCCACCTGCAAAGCAGCTCTTCAGGAGCAAGTGAATCCACACACCACAGCAAAGTCGTGGTCTGGCTCTGGAATTTCTGCAGGAGGGAATGAATTCCTATGGATCTCTACCAAAAGCTTGTCCCAGGCAGTTCTCACCCCTCAACACTATATCAATGCAAAACTAAGAGATTACTGCTGTCTGGAACACAGCTTGCCTCTGGTACTAGGTAAATGGTGTAGTGATGCAAGATACAATTCGAGGCCATGCTAGGAGAATTTGGCAATGGGACTGTGGAACTAATACATCTATGGGTAATCAGCATTGCAGGTATATTTTAAATTCTAGCAAGATTCAAGAAAATGGGATTCTCAGCTTGTGCTGAGGACATTAATGGCACACACAGACCTCTCTCACGCTCTTCTTGCAGGTGCCAGTGGATGAACTCTCCACAAGAATGCTCCTCTTGTGTTCTGCAGAGCTCACTTGAGACTGGTCTTGTGCAGAATGTGACTTTGAAATATGGCTCCTTCTCACTAAATTACATCTTTTGTATTCTTCCTGTTTAACCTGAGGATGGGAGGGTGTTCAGCTACCACCTAACTGGGTTTCAGCTGGACACCATGAAAACATGGAGACAGAAGTAAAGTAGGAGTATAAGTCAGCCAGCCCTAGGAAAATACAAATGCTTTGCTCAGATTGCAGACATTCACAAGGCACAGAGATGTTATGATGTTCTGCTAATTCCCTGGCAGTACGTGAGGAAACAGCTGCAGAAGGATGGGGAGATGTAGGAAGAAAGCACAGAGGGATAACTCCCAAAGGATTTCACCTGGGAACATATTGTAGCCATGGCAAAGCACTGACCAGAACACAAACTGCATATGTGAAAAAGCTGAAGCAAAAATTATATATTCAGAGCCTAAGAGGAAATGTTGTGATGTGTTGATCTGGATGGATCCTAGGGCAGAAGGGGAGAGAGGTGTGTAGATATTGCTGCCCAATTTAGTAAACCTATCTGCCTCAAGAGAAAAAAAAAAAAAAAGAAAGAAGAGGAACAGCTCTAGAGCATGATTCACTTAATCTTAAAACAGACGTCAAGATATGTCAGATGAGTCACAGCATAGAATTATTTCCCTCTATTGATTATAAAAAGGAGTCCAAAGTGATTAGTTCAGATGAAGACACCTATAATTACGAATATGTTAGATGAGCTGAATCTCCCCATCTTCTCCTGAAAAAGGTTCTCAGTAAGGGTGCAGGCATGGACACAGACTTTGATAGACAGCATTTAAATGCTGAGTCTTAAACCTACCTTATCAATTATTGGAAGGGCTTTTATCTCTGAGAGGAAACGTGATTTTTGAGTAAAAAATGCACCTGACATTAGTCATGTAGGCTTATGGATCACAGTTTCTACTTAAGGCTTTGTGGGGGTCTCCTATTTGAACATCTAAGTCTGAACTTGGATACACAAACTGGATTTCTGCAGTGAACTGAGCTAATGCAGAAGTAGGAGTGCTAGCTCTTTCCGTTACATAGATATTTGAAATTTGGCCTATTACTAGTAATACAACAGAGTTTGTGATAACAGGAATGATCCAATTGGTATTCTCTAGTGGAATGTGCTTAGTGGAAGAGTGGAGCTGGAAAAGCTAGAACCTCACAGAGGATCAGAGGGAAGGCAGGACACTGGGGCAAGCAGTAGGGCCATCGCTGCAGAGAAAAAGTTGTGTCTGTATCTATACCAGGACCTCCTCTGATGTGAGCTGCCCTTTCTGACCTCTGCAGATAGGGTGTCTGGGGAGAAACTGCTTCCATAGCCTGCAGGAAGAAATGGCAGGAGAATAGGCATCCTGCCGAAGGGACCAAAGTATTGTAAAATTTTCTCTTTAATTTGATTTTTTAACTACAAATCATTATTTGCATAGCTAGATTTCCCCTGTCCCAGGTAGCTTATCTCACTTACAGGATAACAACACCAAGGAATACCCATTCTGCTGCCCTCTACAGTCACTCCCATGTCTGGCAACATATCTTTATTTTTATGCTGCACGTGTCCAAAGATAATTTTATGAACTTACATGGGCCTGCAACAACAAGGATGTATCCTAAATCTGGGAGCATGGTGCAGAACTCCTCACCAGCACTGAGGGAAACAGCCGAGAGCCAGGAGTATCATCCTGGAAGTAAACTGCTGCTTCCTGGCCCATCATTCCTGATGGTGATGCATGGACAAAACGCTGTCTACAGCACCAATGTGATGCAAGTCTGTGGCAGATTTATTTGCACACTCCAAAGGAGTGCTTTGTGCAGAGATATCCCCGCCTTTGGGTCCTTGCAAAGCCAAGGTTACAGATCTGCTTTAGTGACTTTGTGCCCTCGTTATGTTTAGATGGGAAGAGCTGTAACCATCAAAAAGAGGTGATTAAAAGTCTGGAAGTTCTTTAGCAATAATTTTTTCTCACATTTCCAGCTAATTGGAGATAATCATATAAGCTTCCCTCCACCCCCCCATTTAACGGACTGCTGACATTTCCAAATCTGGCTCGTGGTAGCCTTATGGGGCTTGACATCTGTGAATGGCAAAAGCATTGAGCTTTGGAGCTATGTTCCCAGAGAGTGCTATCAGTGTGGAACAAATTCTGTTCACTTAATAAATGTGCTGTGTAGTCTTGGGGGCTCTATAATGTTTGAAAAAGAGGGAGAGCAAGGCTGCCCTTAGAAGCATCAGGACAGCAGTCAAAGCAGTGCTCTGCACAGATGGCTCCCGCAACCGTGAACCACACATTGGCTAATATGAAACAGCTTTGTAGATGCTCTTCTGCATGGGTGAAATAAAAGCATTTGGCCAATAAGCCATGGGCCTGAGACACAGAGACTGCTGAGACACCCTGCAGTGGGAGGAGGTAACAGCACAGCTCTCTGAAGGAAGGCAGCAGCTCGACAGAAGATGTTAATGCACGCTTCCAGCACTGTGCTGCAAGTGCCAGGCTTATTCCCCCACTGCTCCTTATGCACCTTTCCCTTCAGCAGGGGAATGTGCGTCCCAAGCGTGTTAGCTGGCTTGGTTCAGGATATGACCCTTCATCCTGGCAGGATTTCTACTGTGTCATGCTCTGGGGCATGACACTGCCTTTATTTAGGGGTGGCCATAACAGAGGATTTTATTTTTCTCAGTGAAAATGTAGCTCAGAAGTAGTATCCAATAGCAAAATAATATCTTCCTTTGGTCTTTCATGTTTCCTCTGTGGCTCACTTGTGAGAAGTAGGTGGAACAGAGGGAGAGATCAGGAAGTGTTTAATAACCTCCTGGTTATTTAATCTGTAAATACCAAGCTTTGAGGGGACTTTGATGTGAAAGTACATCAAAAGATAGGGCTGGAATTCAAAATTATCTCAACAAACAGGAGATGTAGGCTGAAAAAAAAAAAAAAAACAACTCAGTAAGATAAATGCAAGTTAGTTCAGGTATACAAAATTATTCAACTAGGGACCTACTGGGTTGGGAAAAACTCCATGAGAGTTATGCAGGAAAGGATATAAAGGTTGTGATGCATCCATTGTAAGCTGAACACAAGGCAGAACTGTTATGTGAAGATAGTACTGAGGTGTATGAACAGGATTATAAAGCATCCAAAATAAAGACGTAGCTGTTCAAAGATGTAGTTTAATCTATGTGTAGATACACTGTGTTTCAGAATATATGGAAACTGTCTGGGAGGAATCCTCCTGCCGAGAAAGACAGATTAACTAAGAAGTTTAGCTTGAAGGGGACTTGTGGAGGTCATCTAGTCCAAATTTGTGCTCCAAACAAGGTTAATTTCTAAACGTTGTTCAAGGTCATGCCCAGACCACTTTTGAAAATGTCCAATGCTACCATCTCTTTGGAATATGACAGAGACTTAAGAAATAGGATTTTATCTCTGAAGGACTCAAGTTCATGGCATTCATTTATGATTTGTGGGACTTAGATTAAATATTAGGAGAAGCTGGGTCTTCAGTGAAGGCAGAGCAAAATCCCCATAATTTTCATACCTTTGAATTTCCTCACCCTAATGGAAAAATACATGGGATGAAATTGAAAAGTTCTGAAGCAGCTTGGTCCTGACTTGCTCAAGAATTTAGTTCTAAAGATCTATTTGCTAGAATCTCTAGGAGAAAAAGATTTATGAATACCTGCATTTTTACTTATCATATAATCTAAGCATATTTAAATTAAAAGATAACCATAAATCATAAGAATTGCTTATGAGGGCAAAAGGATTATTTTAGAATCCTTTTCCACCTCTGCCCTGATCATCTCTCTTCACTGCAGGTTCAGCCTAGATGACCACAACAAGTCCTGCCAGAGTCTGGGCTGTACCACTGCAAGTTCTGTGTCCTCACTTCAGTCATGCATCCAGCCATGTGTATTTGGGTCCTTCCTGCAAGGACCTTGACCCTTTCCAGGACAGAGCTGACAGAGCTCACCTGCCCAGGATGAATGGTGGTCAGAATCCAGAAGACCACTAACATTTGACTGGGCTTTAACTATTTATAGAACAGAGGGTTTCCACTTCAATTTGCAGCAACAATTTGGAAAACAGTTGAACTAGTAGACTGAAGATAAACTTTCTTTAATGGCTAGTAAGTGCTAATGCCCTGCACACACATATAAACACACCCACACCTCATTTTGTTTTGAAGTGATGAACTCACCACCATATAGCAATTATCCAATTTCAAAATGAGTCATATTAACTACCAGAAGAGTGAAATCTGTCCACGCAGTAACTTTTGGCACTACAAATCTCTTTCAAGAATTCCCTATTAGACTATTTCTTTCTGCCTCTTAGGTGAACATAGGGTGACTGGTTTAGTTTGGCAACATAAAATTTAGCCGTGCAAGGACAGGCAAGAGGCAGGTGACCAAGGCAGCACCAAATTCAAGTGGGGTCTGAAAACCTGTTGTTAATGAATATTTCAGCTCAGTGCTGGAATCCAGTGAAACCTTCAAGCTTATTGTTATTCATTAAGCAGATTGAAGGAGTGAAATGAAATTCAGCAAATTGTCCGCCTCTGCAGGGTACAATATGTTCATATACAAGAGAAACTGGTGTATGGATGGGAGATGAAGCAGAAGCCACTCTCACCTCGGGGTGGCACGGGGAGGATACTTGGGGGTCAAATGTTTTCTAAAAAGCCACGTCCCTCTCTTCATGCACTTGCACATCCCTCTGGCCTGTCTGACCCCTTCAATATCCCCTGGTGAAAAAGTCCAGCTGTCCATCCTCACCTGCTGCATGTGCTGTTGCCAGGGCACCAAATGTTCGCAGGTGGCAGCCACACCAAGAACCACCCAAACTCTTCACTGATCCTTTTTTTAAGACTGACCTCTGCTTCAGCCCCGCTCCTGTGGCATTTTCTTGGAGATAATTCAAAGCTATGTGGCCTGACTGATAGAAACACAGAGCTAAAGATAAGAAGGGAAGACCCTTCCTTCAGCCACTGCACATTACTTCTTCCTGCCATTCAAGTGATTGATTTTGTCGTAATTACCCAGATAGATCAGTCTATTATTTGCTCTGTGACAGTCTCCATGAGAGACTAGAGGAACTTTTGTTGTGGAGACCCAGAGAAACAGGCAGTGTTCCATGAAATACTGTGTTATTAGACAGGACCAACAAGCAGAAAAAGAACCAAAGAAACGTCTTCTCCTCTGTTAAGGGGGAGCTGGGATAGCTCACTGGGGTAGTTAAAGCTCAGCACCCTCTGTCCCAACTTACTCCTTTTGTTTGTGTCATGCTATACTACCCCAAAGATTCAAGCACAACTTCCTTCAAGGAAACACAGTGAGTGTGGCTGGACCTTGGCCTTTCCTGCTTGTCTGCAATGCTGCTTCTCTGCTGACCTGGACAGTGAGACCTGTCACCTGAGCTTAGAAACACCACGTATCTAAGCTTAGAAATGCCCAGTGCAAATGGTGCCCATCGCCACTTGTGGCAGCAGCTCCACCTGGGAAACAGGGAGGGGAAAACAGGCACTTGTCAGGTTCATCATATTGTGGTTGGATGTCTGCCTCGAGAGCAGTGACTCTGTTTCTCCACCAACTACAGAAGGAACCTGAACATGAACATGCAGTAGCTGAAATGAACATGCTAAGTGAGATGTAGAGACTGGCATGACTCTCAGCCAAAGTAACTAGAGAGAAACAGAGTGAGGAGCACATAGTTTAAAGCACAAGTCTTTTTCCATCATCAGTTTTTTATTTTTTGAAGTAGAAATTGTAAGAAAGCCAATTCTTCAAGGTCCTAGAGGCTAAAGATTGTAGCATGCTGCTTCAGAGCTTGCTTGATTAGTATTTAATTCAGTCAGTCATTTCTCCTAATGAAATGTCTCACCTATAACATTTCTCTGAGTTTTGGGGTTTATTTTCCATAGAAAATTATCTTATAAAAAGAATAGCACTGTGCAACTGAAGTTCCTTTCCTCCAGTGAGTGCACGGCACTCTGCAGTTGTCAGCTGCACCTCTCACCACATGATAACACTCTCTTGTTGCCAAAAGTACACTGATAAACAGGGATTTCTCTCGAGGTCAAGTCTCTCTTGATTTATGCAATCTCTGGCACGATGGGGCACCAATCAATGATTAAGGTCAATGTGTCATACTCTCATGTGTGGTGCTCTCAAAACAGAGCAGTAGTTGAGCCAAGAAGGAGGTCTGGGTGTTCATTACACCATACACTCCCTAACTTGTTAATTGTGTTTCAACAATGGAAAAGTCCTTCAGGAATTAAATTTGGTGTTGAAGTCCTCAGTCAAAATGTGCATTTGCTTGGGACATTTGGGAAATGAGATGTTGGGAGTAAGTTGCCTGCTGACAATCTCGTGGCCCCTGGGCACTTTGGGGTGGATTTGGATGGCCTGCAAGAGTACCTTGTGAATATTTAGGCACCGGTGAAGGAATTCAGGGAAATGAGGAGTGCTTTAAAAAGCCTACAGCTGTCTAACCATGACCCGTGTCTCTGGGCACAGGAGGGGACAGGCTCAGCAGGGCACAAGGCGTCAGGGCAGCCTGGGCTGGCAGAGCCCTGAAGGCACACTCAGCCCCTGCGCATCCAGAGCCACAGGCAAGCAGCTCAAACACAATCTGCTGGCAAGAAAATTCCCAGCTAGCATCATTTGCTCAACTGAAACTCCTTCCAAAATTTTTTAAAAAGTTAAATTACCCATCTATTGAATGGGGAAACAGGGAGGCAATGTCCTGGGCCACCTGGCAGCCCCCAGCAGAGCACCCTTTCTGCTGTGTTTGCTCTGTACCTACTCCTGCAGCTTTGCTTCTCCAATGTAAGTTCGAAGTTCAATTGCCATGGCAACGGCATTTGGCAGGTGCAAAACACTATTCTCTCTGCTAGATGTAAGGGAAAACCTCTCTGCTCCAGAGAAGGGAACTGTCAGTTGTAATAAAGATTTTCCTCTCTTCTCTTACCCAGAAACATGGCTAGGAAAACCCTTCATTGATTTTTTGTTAGAGGACTGGGCCTCCAGGATTAATTATCTTCCACTGTTTTTCTTTGCTACACAATAGGTATCTGTATAGGTAGAGGCAGTAAGTGTTTGGGCTTTATATAACACCATCTACAAAGCAGCCAAGGGAATTCTTTCCACAGAGGCAAGGAGAAGGATGTGAAGCTGCATGGTAAATGATGCTGCTTTTCCCAGTGTCCCCGTGATTGTCTTCACTGGCCAGAAAACAGGTCATCTTTGTCAAGGCAGAGGGGACCCAGAGAGTTTCCTCCCTCCCTTTTAGGTACTTGGCTCTGGTACGTGGGCCAGATGTGTAGGATAAGCCTCCCTCCTTGATACAGACAAATTTTGCCCACACTGTGCCCCACGAGCAGGTTTTTTTCCCCGGAGATAGTGTTGGGATGCAGCCAGGGCTTTGGGCTGGGGCAGCAGGAGGTAGCACTGCACCTGCTGAGATATCCACCATCCCCTTGCCTCTAAACCTTGCACACCAAGCGCGTGTTTTCACTGCTTTACTCATCTGGAACATGCCTGGTGGGGTCACCCAGCACAGGGAGGTGTGCCTTGAAGAGGAAGAGAGGGAGATGTTTGGCCACATGTATCATACGTCTATGACTATGACTATTCAATGCCTATATTTTAATTTGTCATTGAATTTAAATATTTGAGGGCTGTCCCTTGTTATTTTGAATTGGTCCCTATTCCACAAAAATGCTGTATTTTACTATTGAAATTAGGGCTGAAAAAGCACACTTTTATGTCAACTTTCTGTCAACAGAGCCCTCAGAACAGGGGAGGGAGTGGTATACAGATGACAATCAGAGCTCTGTCCCACCAGGTTGCAGAAGAGTATTAATGAAACAAGCCTTCTATAAAAGGTTCTCAATTCTTTTCACTTTATTTTTTCTGTACAAATGCAACCCAAAATTAATTTTGATTTGAAGAAAGAGATCCGTGAAGGAGTTGGCACCACAACTTTCCAGGCACATCTTGAATTGTAATGTTATCACTCAAGTAAGAAAATGTACAGGTAAACCATGAGGCAGGTGAGCAGTGTCGGTGTGTGCTCTGACAGTGAGTGTCCCTGTGATGCTGCATAGTAAGTACTAATTACCAAACATCTATTTCCATGTTACACATTATTTCCTGTTTTAGAAGGAGTCAAATCCAGGGTAATCATTCTGTTTATTTAGCAGTGTTATAAACAATATCAAATACATTACAAATCAAAAGTGGCCAAACCCAAGACTATTTTGTTGATGGAGAGAACCTTCATCTGCCAAGTGCAAAAAAGAGCAAAGAAAGAGCAGCAAGGCCATTCCCTTCAAAGGTGCTGAAGGCTGCAGTTATTTGTATTCTGAAACACAAAAAGCACAAATTCAAACACATGTTAACAGTTCTCTCTGTTGCAACCTTCTAGCTAGAAACAATACATCTAAAAATACATCTGCTGATGAGGTCAGTAGGTTTATCCCTGTCAAGAGGCGGAAGGGCAGGAACTATGCAAAATCAGGAAAAAAAGGCCACTGCAGTGGGAAAAGATCAAGCTCTTTGTTTGTATTTTCAGCTTTCCTGACCAACCCCAATGTGGGATCTCTTTCATGCTGTTGAAACTTCAAGTTCAAATTATCATTGCTCAGAGTAGAGCATGATTGTTAAAATTTTTAAAAAGTGTTTAAACCCAACACAAACAGCTACTTAATAAAAAATAATTTGCGGTAAAATATTCCTTCATTCCACCACCCTGAGTAAAGACACATATTTAGTGATGGTGGCTAATTTACTCATCACTAGACAACAGCGTCCACTAGATTCTATGTGTGTAGCTAAGAAGATGGTCAAACTGTACTCATAGAATCCTCTTCTCATTCTCTTATGGGTTTTTGGAGAGCCCAGTTCATATGTGGCACATGGGATATTTCCCTGCTCCCACAGAAACCTAGTGTGAAGAAAATGTGGTGGCTTTTAATCCTGTGAGCACACTCTTCAAGCCAGAACCAAGAACCACAACCAAGCTGCCAGGAACTTCCAGAAATAGCAAGAGGTGGCAGAGCTTTAGGGCAGGCAATGAGTGAATAAAACACAAAACTCAAAACCTGCAACTTTGAGGATAAGTAAAAGGGTTTCATGAAGAGCCTGACACAGAACTGCTAGGGTCACTGCAGAACAGTAAGCAGAGGTGGAAAAAAGCTTTGGTCAGCCCAGTGGCTACAGACATTCACAGTGTGATGCCTTCCTATAAAGGAGCACAATCCATTTTGGGCTTAAAAGCAGTAGCCAGTTTTAAAAGACTCATGGGAAGAAGAAGGAAACAAAAGAAAGAGAAAAAAAATTCAAATGAAAACCTTGGCTTTATACTTGTGCCACACTGTCTGCTTGCTGCTAAGGCACAAACTGCAGATGTGTGCCAGGCTTGCAAATCACACTAAAGCATCTGTGCCTGGGAACCAGCCCTGCTTCTAAGTCAGCGTTTTCTCACCCAATGTCCCAGAACAAGAGCTGACCTTACTGACACTGCTGCTCTAAAAGAAATAGAAGGAACCATTTGTGTCTCTAAAGCAATTCCACCAAGCAAAAGCACCACAGCAGCCAAGGCAACCCCTGCTGAACAGTGGGGTCCACAAACAGAATCCTCTGCAACGCTGCATCAGCTCCATTGCACCAAGTGCCAGAGATGCCCTTATCCTTCAGCTACAGCAGGATAAGGTTCTCTCTCACGGGAAAACCAGAGGCATCCTATCAGAAAAAATCAGAGCTTGTCAAATAGGATAATTACAGAATTTGTAAAGGAATTTTTCAGGGGAATTTTTTTGGGGGGAAAACCCCTGTATTTTGGTTATTGCTACTGGAATCCTTTGATGAGACAAGGGTGGCTGTGAAATTCCAACTCTTCCCCTGTAAGGACAGGGCTGGCAGGTTAAGACCTAGTTACTTTATAGCCAGAGAGGTTGTTCTGGTTTTTAAGCTCCCCAAATTCCTTTGGATAGCTGAGAAAAACTGACAAGGTTAATAAAAGCCAGGCAGTTAAGAGGCAGCTCTGACATTGCTATTTGTGGGGAATCAAACCAAGAGGTCACTCATGCTGATTTCAGCCATGTTGCACTTGGGATAAATGGGACCCATGAGAATTTTGCTCCAGTCACAACTGCAAAACCTATAAAAGTTCAGGGTCTTTTAGCCCTGGTACCTTCCCCATGTGAACACAATCTGCACAGCTTTCAGTGCAGAACTGCTTTCAGTTTCAGAACACACTCCTGGCCTCCTGGCACCTGTGCTTTGAGGCCCAGCAGCACCTGGGCACTGCCTCAGCTTGTCTTTCCAGGCTCATCCAGGGGTGCACTGGGCTGTGTCATATCCTGGCAAAGGGCTCCAGCAATACTGCCCAGGTCCTAGGCACATCCCTGCCAACCTCCACCACACCTTAGAGCCATCCCTTCCTGTAACACAGCCCTTGGGGGACTGGCAGAGGGATTCATGGCTTATCCCTCCTGGTAACTTGTACTTGAACCCCATACAGCCCAGAACACAAAACTCCTGGCAGAGCAGGGGACTTCGTTTTCTTTTTCTTTTTTTTTTTTTTTATTTGCTCTACATCAGAATAGAAATGCACAGAACCAGCTCAAAGAAGAAATCATTATATGCTGTACCATTCTTGCTTTGCCTCACCACCCTAACTGTTTTTTTGAAATTGAGGGAAATTCATCTCAGGAGAGAAGTGTCTGTTCGCTCTCCAGGCATCAGGAGCACGGCTGACCTTTGTAGGATGGAGGCTCTCTGATTTTGCTGTCTGTGTCTTTGAAATGGGCCCATGAGACATTTATTCTCTTTTTCTTTCTGCCATGAGGTAACTGTATGTCTGCTTTTGTCAGGTGATCAAGTTCTCTCACAGCACAAGCCAATTCTTAGGGAATAAAATCTCTTCTCCAAATAATCATATACTACATCAACAAAATAAAGCTTATTTAAAGCACATGCTAGCAAATGGCTCTTTACCCCTGGAATTGTTTTCACAGGCAGAAAGTAGATTTTATTTCAAGCAATCATTATTGTAGATAAGGGGTACAAGGCTGTATTTGTTAGGGGAAAAAATCACAGTGTGGAGCTATAAACAGTAAATTGAAGCCATGAACACGGAGGAAATCTCCTGATTGATAAAAGCAAAATTAAATAAGCAGTTTTAAAATATTTTTGGCATGTATCTTATTCTAATCTTAAGACTTGGACATGTGTAATATATGGTATTCTGGTTTAAGCCTAAGTATTATCAGCTGTTTAAAAGAAACTGCAAAGCTTACCTCTCACAGATAGATCACCCTTTGCAGAGCAAAGAGCAAATGTGTACCAGGTTCTGCAAATTCCTTGTCCTCTGCTTATCGTTAGATACAAAACCTCTCATCAGGTATACAGCATTAATCACACACAAAAGTATTTGCAGAACAGAGGCACCATTTGCTCCAGCTGCACTGCCCAAGATAGGTGATATTAGAGCCAGGAAACAAATCACAAAGTCAGGGCATCCTCCTTCAGATGGATCTGCTCAGTGAAAAGCTCTGCTTGGAAATGGCTGCAGTCCTGCCTAATTAGGCAGACTGGACCAGCTATGACATCCAGTGAGTCTTTTCAGGGAAAATGGATCTGGGGAGGAGTTGTGATTACATGTTTCTGACATTGGTTGCTGCTGGAGAGAGAATACCAGATGAGATGTACTGCTCCAGCAAGTGCTAAGTTCTTAATTTAGGCATTTTGTGGAAATTGTTGAAAAACATTCTAATTGGAAGGAACTTCTGCTTCTCCAGCATGTAATTTTCCCTATTTTTTAGCACTGAGACATTTGCATGAAAACAAGCTCTTTGTTTTTAAAATTCCACTGCACTTGTTGTTTATTCCCCACTGGAATTCATAATCCTGTGTTTGCACAAAGCACTATAATTGGCTGCTGTGGAAGTGTTTCTATCAAAAGGAAATTATTATTAATAATCAAGAATGAACAGTTGCATAATAGAGATTAGTAAAATAAGCACTGTTCTAATAATAATGCTAATCTCCATGAAACCATTCTCTTCAAATGCTTTGAAATAAACATATCCTAATCAGAAAAATCATATTTAAACATGAAGAGCAGTAAGAATCACAGGAACAAGTACAGGTGGAGATTGACTCTATCAACAACAGTGGTGCATTTTGCAGCTGGCAAGTACAAAATTCCACCATGAGCTGTATTGGGTTTGCATGGCCAGGTTTTGTTGTGGGTGGCTACAGGGGTGACTTCTGTCAGAAGGTGCTGAAAGCTTCCCCCATGTCCAGCAGAGCCAATGCCAGCCAGCACCAGGACGGACCCACCCCTGGCCGAGGCTGAGCCCATCAGGAATGATAGTAATGCCTAGTTGATAACATATTTAAAAAGGAAAAAAAATATTGTGCAGATGAAATCGGGACTAGAAAAGAGTGGGGTGAGAACACGTGAGAGGAACAACTCTGCAGACACCAAGGCCAGTGGAGAAGGAGGGGCAGGAGGTGCTCCAGGTGCCAGAGCTGGGATTCCCCTGCAGCCCGCGGTGCAGACCACGGTGAGACAGCTGTGCCCCTGCAGCCCTTGGAGGGCCACAGGGAATGCAGAGATCCACGAGCAGCCTGTGGAGGAGATCCACCCTGCAGCGGAGGATGCCTGAAAGAAGACTGTGAACCCATAGGAAACGCATGCTGGAGCATGTCAGGGACCTTTAAACCTGTGAAGAGAGGAGCCCACGCTGGAGGTTTCCTAGTAGGGCTTGTGACCGACCCCGTGGGGGACCCACGCTGGAGCAGGCTGCTCTTGAAGGACTGCACTGTGTGGAATAGAGCCACACTGGAGCTGTTTGGGGAGAACTGTTGCCTGTGGGATGGGTTCACGCTGGAGAAGTTCGTGAAGAGCTGTCTCCCGTGGGAGGGAACCCACACTGGAGCAGGAGAAAGACTCCTCTCCCTGAGCAGTGGAAGAAACAAGGTGTGATAAACTGTCTGTGACCCCCATTTCCCATCTCCCTGCACTGCTGCGGGGGAGGAGGTAGAGCCCAGGAAGGAGGAATGGGTGGGAGGAAGACGTTTTTAAGATTTGTTTTACTTCTCATTATCCTGCTCTGATTATGTTAGTAATAAATTTAATAAATATCCCCAAGCTGAGGTTGTTCCGGCCATCACAGTATTTGGTGAGTGATCTCTCAAGGTCCTTATCTCAACTCATGATTCTTTTGTTATATTATCTCTTCTCTTTCCAGTCGTGGAGACAGTGAGAGAGCAGCTTTGGTGAGTGCTTAGAATTCAGCCAAGGATCAACCCGCTACACTGCCCCAGACTAAAATTTTTAAGACTCAGCTGGCAGTTAGTTACTTCATACAGGCAATTCCTGTTGGCCCAAAATACATGCAATAGTGAACTAATATAAATGACAAGTTTCTCCATTTTTAAAATTCTCGAGAGAAGAAGAGGTTTGCTGGCAGTTCATTTTTTATATTCTTACTACAGACACAGAAAGCTTTTTTTTTTCCTTGTTCCAGAGACTCAGAAGTCTGGCATGGGTACTCTGTTTTTAAAAGTTCTGGAAATCAGCATCCTAAGGGCTTTTGACCAGATTACAATCTTGAAGTCCGTGAGATTCTGCTGGTATATTACTAACTCCCTGTAGACCTTCAGGGTTGAAGCATTTTCCTCCTTAGCACAGAACTTCCTAGTTTTCCCTTGTAAGACACATTCCTTCTTTTCCAGCTCACTGATTTCATATTTTGACCCAGACCGATTCTATTTCAATGGCAGTAGGAACAACCCTTGTTTTGGAGCAATGCACAGGGATCTGGATGCTTATTTAAGGCTCCTGTTCCCTGGGTATGCCTGCACTAGACCTCCAGAGGAGTCATCTGCTGCCAGCCAAGTCACTCAGAGTCAGGTTTAGCACAAATCAGGATTTGAGAATAAAATGTTTACTTTAGGTTGATAGGCAATCATGGAATGACATTATAAAAGATAAAATAAGTTTCCTGAACAAGGGCATGTTTAACAATAGAGATCCTCCTCCATAGAAGCTGGTGTCTACCATTTTTTTTAGGTCAAACAATAATAATCATATTCTTTTTTCTTGTGAGATTATTTCTGGTTCCTCTTGCAGCTTTTCCTCAATCATCCAACTGCCCTCTCTCTGGAAGCATGGAGATCATTCCTTCATGCCAGCCCCAGCCAAGATGCTCAAAGCTTGCTTGCTTCTCCCCTGTGAAACCTCTCTCGTTGTTGCCAGTGTCTGGCACTAGACACCACTGCACACTGTTCCATGTCCAGAAAAGAGATGAAAAAGTCACTTTTTTCCCTTCCCTTTTCTTCCACAGGTGTCTTTATGCACTTTCAACAGCCAAAGTTAAATCTCATGTTTTTGGCTTCAGGCTGCATGTCTGTTACAACATCTTGAGGAAACAGTGATAAAACTTAGGCATGATATTGTGATAAGTATTAACATTAAGTCTTCTTCCTCTATTCATAACTAGCTTTATTATGTGAGCCTTTATAATAGCAGTCATCCACAACTGCCTTCATGGCTGGCTCTTGGCAGACTGAAGGTTATTTGGGTTTCATAGGTAAGGCACAGAGGTATTTTCAAAGCAGGCTTCATTCTAAGACATGGAGATGAAAATATAGTCTTTAATATGGACTCTAAATTACTTTGTGCATGCATGACAAAGACAAAACTTAAATATTTATATAATTGCCTTTTGTTACAAGGTTTGTTAAAGCCTGCAGTCTGCCCTTTTATAAAAAGGAAATGACTGTGTCTTTTCTGCTGATAATAGCATCTTTGGCATGGATTGGAGGCGATTATTTTTCTGGTTTGATAGATGGAGAGTTCAAGGTCCAGGTATCGCTTCTCTGGGTGCAGTCTTTGTCACTAAGTGAATTGTTCAGTGGTAATATGACCAGGAAAGGTTGGAAATATCCTTGGCCTGATCTCTTCATCAAACACACATTATCAGACAACAAAGAAGTAGTGTCTCTCTTCTCAGTAAAATAAACTGCAATGACATAATCAACTAAAATTCAAAGCCAACTGATGTGGGTTAACTTAATCAGTAAACAGATACGTAGCTGCAGCTACTCTTTGCCAATGATCTTCTCTGGCATTTACACATGAGTAACAACCCTCAAACCCTATGCAGACATGCCAGAAGACCCTTCTAGAGTTCACATAAAATGAGAAATATTCACTTCAAACCAAGGAAATGAGATATTAATATGCAAACAAATGGATGGTATCTTGGAGGTGTACACATTTTGATTTTCCAAAAGCTTTGGCCAGAGGCTCCTGGCCAAAGACTGTTAAGCATCTGAGCTGTCAGGATACATGTGAGAATACATTCTTCTGAATCAGTGACCAGTGAGAAGATATAACACAAAGGACACAGATATGGTCCAAGTTCACAGTGAAGCAAATTTCACAGCAGGATCCAATGAGGATTTGAAAGACCTATATTAAACAGCACATTCATGTACGACCTGGAAAGGAAAAGGGGATAAGTGAAGTGACAAGTTCACAGAGGGTACAGAGTGATTCAGAGCAGCCAGGCCCGACTGTGGGGAAAAGCTGGAGGCAAGTTGATGCTGCAGAGCTGTAGAGGGATTACACAATGTGGAGATAATGGCAGGCAAAATTCAGTGTCCGTAACTGCAAACAAATGCACATGGGGAAAAAACCAAACCCTTAAACTATATCTATTGGAATCTGAAGAAGGTTTAATCAGCCAGGAAAGAAATCTTGAAACCACGTTACTTCTATGGGAGTAACTCCACGTTCAGCAGTGGTTAAAAAGGCACTGAAGGAATTACTAGCAAAAGAATAGAGAGAAAAAAACAGACAATACTATCATGCCATTGTAAAAATCCCCAGAATATATACTCATGGAGTATTGAGTACTCTGGTTGTGCCATCTCAAAAGGAATACGATACAGTTGGAAGCAGGGCTGGTGGGCAGCAGGATGGTATGACTTCCAAATGAAACAATGATTAAGGAGACTAGGAGTTCACTTTGGAAATTGTTTGATTGAAGGGGTACATAGCACAGCGCTCCAAAACCAACACACTGCTGCTAAAACAAATAGGGAAAGTTGTTCCCTGCTTGCTGCTTTTCTGGGAAGAGTGGCATGGTCTGGTAGCAGGTTTAAAACAAAGATTAGGAAGAACTTTTTCACCCAGCACATAATTGTATCACTGAACTCAGTGGCACAGGATAATGCAAAGTGAAGAAATGGTAATCATTTCAAAAGGATGTTAGAACAGTTCATGAAACACCGCCAAAGACTATTAACATGATGGTCTGTCTGCAGCTACTTACTGAGGAAAACCCCTGAGCCACAGAGAGTGAATCTGTAAAAGCCTGCCAGGTAATACCACATACATCCTCTCTACAGGAACTTCATAGGAATACTGCACCCTACATTTAGCCGAAAAAAAGATATAAAGGACAAAGCAATCCCAGGTCTGTTTCTCTCCAGCACATACAGCTCTCTTGTACTACCCCAGCTGCCTTTGTGCCTGTAAGCTCTTGTGCTGTTCCCCAGAGCCTGCAACACAGACACCAATTTCACACTCTCAAAGCATCACTCTGGTGGGCTTTAGCATGGCTTCTGCTTCCCTGGACACTGCAAAAGCAAAATGGATACTCACACACCCCCACATAAGCACAGCCACAGCCAGGGAGTACCCCAAGTTCCTGAAGGAAAACCCAAGGCCAAGCACTATATAATGAGAACAGAAGCAGCCTGCTCTCAGAGGGGATCAGCTCTGAGTTGAGTTGGCACACGCTGGTTTTGCACCGCTGGCAAATTGATCCCGAGGTCTCTCAGTTGAAAGCTGGGGAATCCAAGGGGACAAAATGAAAGTGTGTATGATGAGAAGGATGCTGAGAAACAGAGAGGTGAAGGCTTTAGGCCATCCTGTGGGATGCTCTGCCTATGGGAAGTTCAGTGAAAGGCTGTGAAACTTTGGAAAAGTTCAGGGAGCTTTGGGGCCAGAGAAATCACTACCAGCAACTACCCTCACCAGAACTTTCCCTGCAAGTCCTTCCATGTCTCTGATCACCAAACGAAGTTTACTGCTTTGCTGCTTCAGCTTATCTGGGAGTCCTTGTCCCAGCCAATGCAGTCACATTATTTTTAGCATACACAGTAAAATTCCATTTTGTTTCTGAAACATCCAGTTCTCCCAGGCTTCACTACTGTGCTTTTGCTGAGGCCACACTGTTTTACAGGCTTATAAGCTCTGCAGTTTAGCAGAGTCAGATTTATCAGATACAATGATGGGTAAAACTGCAGAGTCCAAAAGAAATTATGAAAATCTCAGTTGAAATAAGATACTGCAGTTAACACAGGGATTCTTTTTTTCCCCAGCTTAAGCAATCCAGATAAGCACCTGAGCATTTAGGCTTTAGAGGCTGTAGAAGCCCACCTTACCACTAAGTTGGACAGTGCATATCAAACTGAAAGAGGCAGATTTAGATTAGCTATTAGAAAGAAATCCTTCACTGCAAGGTTGGTGAGGCAGTGCTCAGAGAACTTGTGGATGCCCCATCCCTGGAAGGGTTAAATACAGGCTGGATGGTGTGCTGAGCATCCTAGTCTAGTGGAAGGTGCCCCTGCCAATGGCAGGGGGTTGCAACAATTGGATTCTTAAGGTTACTTCCAAACAAACCATTCTACAGTTCTATGGTTCTATAGTTCTATGATCATTAAGACTATGGGAGTAACTGAGTTACTGTAAACCACACTTTGTGTGTGGTTTTAGACACTCATTGCTTAAAAGCTTCAAATGCATAAAGTTCATTAAAATAAAGGGAGCAGAAGTCCCTTGCCTTGCACTGCAGTGAATCGCTTGCCCTAAACTGTGGAGCCAGACTGGGTTTATGGTGGGTTTTTGAGGCAGGCAGGACCCCCAAACCTACAGCACTGAAATAAGGACACAGCAAAACACAGAGCCCCATGCTAAGGGCAGGGCCTCCAACCCTCCCTGCTCTCAGCCAAGTGCCTGGATATGTGGCTCCTGCCTGCAGTGCTGAACAGCCTCACCTCCCAGCCAGGTACTGCTCTCAGCTAAGCAGCCATGGTTGTCAGCTCCTCTGGCTCCCCTGGATCCTGCAGGATCCACTCCTGCAGTGCAGCCCATTGAAGCAGTGGTCTGGATGTAGGGCATATATGATCTCGCCCTGTTCAGGAACTTAAACAAATCCCAGAAGGCACCTGGAGGTATCTTGAGATGTCAAAACAACATTATTAGTCAGATCAACGAGTACGGATAGCTTGCTGTCTGTACAATTAATATAAAAGAATGGTGTCTATTACTGTGCTAAGCATTGCTGAGTGTTCTTTGTGCTAACACCTGAAGTGCCCAGCAGGAAAACCTGACAGATACAGGTTCACTCACCAATTTCCAGGTACCTCTGGTCTTGTCCTGGAAAGGGACAAGGAAAATCAGATTTCTGATGTAAGACACAAGTGATGTTGGAGGAGGAAAATTTTCAGGTGAGTCACTGAGATTCTGTGAAAACTAAGAATGGAAAAGAAAAGTAACCACAAATCCCTGCAAGAATAGGTGTAATGATCTTATTTCTCAGGCTATTCATAGATGGTCATTAAAAAACCCAGCTTGAGGCTCTTTCCTCAGCCCTCTCCTGGAGAACCTCCTCTGGTTTCTGGTTTTTGTGTAAGGAGTATATATTTTGGTCGAGGATATTGCTGACACAGTGGCACCCACCAGCTGCCCGAATTCTGGCATGGGCAGCTGGACAAGCCAAGAGCCCTCAAGCTGTGCAGCTTCAGCAGGGGGTCTGGCACAGGTATGCAGAGTAACTAACATTGGTTAAAAGAAGGAAAAAAAAAATTCTGAATTTATTCCCTGGTGTTTTTAATCACAAATAGTATTTGCCTTTGTTTTTGCTTTCCCTGCCTTATACCATTTTAAGGCCTACCCTACTTTTACTGTCATGATGGTCCCCTATGAGGCTCAGCACAGTTCACAGTAAAGCTTAACCTTTCAATTTGTCACTGGCAATGCAGAAATTAAAATCTCAAACATCCAACTGTGAAGTCACACAAAGGCTGGAAGCTTATGAAGTTGTTGGCAGAACGCTGTGCTGGCAGGATGTGGTGGGTTCACCTTGGCTGGCTGCCAGACGCCCACCCAGACACTCTCACTCCCTCTCCTCAGCAGAATGGGGGGAGAAAATGAGATGGAAAAGCTCATGGGTTGGGTACGAAAACCAAAAGCTGTGCAGGGAAGCAAAATGAAAAGAGAAATTTATTCCCTACTTCCCGTCAGCAGGCACTTCCTAGGAAGCAGGGCCTCAGTACATATAGCTATTGCTTGGGAATACAAATATCACAACCATGATGTCTCCTCATTCTTCCCTTTATCTCTGCTTTTATCACTGAGTACAACATCATGTAGTATGGGATATTCCTTTGGCCACTTCTCTCTCCCATCCTCCTGCCCACTCCCCGCCTGGTCTTTTTTGGGGTGAGAGGATTGGCAAGACAGCCTTGATGCTGTGCAGTGACTGCACAGCAGTAGCCAAAACACTCGTGTCTTCTCAGTATTGTTTTAGCCACAAATGCAAAGCCCAGCACCACAGAGCCTGGTATGAAGAAAGCTAACTGCATCCCAGCCAGACCCTGAAAGAATCAAAATGTCTACTTTATGAAAGAAAAAGGGAAAAAACCCAACCCAACAAAACAGCCAAACAAACCAAATCCTGCCTCTTCTATAGACAAGCCTATTACAGACAACTATAGCTCTATAACCATAACTTCATAGCTGGATACCCTTCCAGCACCAAGTAGTTCACCTGCAGCAAAGAAGAGCACGCTCCATAACTTGATTTATACATCCTCTCTCATACATGCATGGAAGTTCAAAAAGGTCTTTTATTTGTCTCTGAGATTATGTTCTTCTAGGCTCATGTAATGAATTCAAAAAACAGGTAGACTGTTTTCATAATTTCCTTATGCAACCAGAATTATGAGATGATGATTCTTTCATTTTGCAAAGGATGCTCAATTGGAGAAAGGATATGAAAAGGCTTAATCCTACAGACTGTCTCTGATTCCTTTTTCAGTGTGGAACCTGAGTCCCTGCAGAGCTGGATGAGCTTTAAAGGCAACCAGATGCTGGATCTTGGCTATAATTTCAGTGAGACCTCAGGAGCACTAACTCTGCTCTGTGTGCTCAGACGTGATATTGTACTGGGAAGCCATAGGTGGGACAAAATCCAGCACCTTTCCATGGAAAGAGGGAAAAAGAAAATCTCCTTTTAGATACAGTAAGCACTGGGGAGTTTGGTCTTAGTATGAATTTAACAAAGAGTGGCTGTAGTTTTTAAATAGCAATGTCTAGCTGAAGCCAGGTGGAGTACCAACAACAAGATAAAAAAAAGGATGAACAGGGCGAGCAAGGCATGGTTTCACCTCACTTAGCACCATCATGCTGAGCAGACAGCATGCCCAGGTCCCACTGCAGCCACCAGAGAGGCACTTCTGAAAGCCATTCAAATATCCTGTTGGCTGATTTCCCTTTGGGTTTGCCTGTCCTCTCCACTGAGGATGGAAATGGTTCAGCAGGGCAGCAGAGCTGCCCATGGAGTCTGTCTCACTCTGGCATCTAATTTTAAGACATGCAGAGCTGGAGCCAATCCTCTGAGCACTTTTTCTCTTGGACCTAATTTCATCTTGATGACTAACAAGTGAAAGCATAAGAGTCTTAAATTATTGCTGCTCTCCTTTGAACTTGGCTAATACTGGGCTCTGTATGGAGCAAAGAAATTCCACATGGATAGTCAGAGGCAAAGCAGTTGCTCAAATTGAGGGCACTGCACCGAGGGCACACTGCATTGCTACAACATTCGCACACTGGAAGCTAATAATTAAAATTCATCTTAATCATGTATCTTTTGTGGTCCTCTCAAAGCTGAATAAGTGTTCATTCACTGCCTGGTAATAGCTGACAAAGTCCTGGATACAGGAACAAAGCACTCAGCCTTATTTAGTCATATTCTGGAAAGCCATCTTCTTTTTTTTTTCCTCATTATTATTAACACTGCACCATTAAGAATCATGATCATCATTTGCAAACTAAAGAAGTGGTAAATGTCTGGGTGCAAAATTTATTAGTCAAAAGCTATTGCCTGATGTGAGAGAGAGTGCTGTAATTCCTAATTTTTCACACAAAACCTCACTTCCAATTGGGGATTGTTGAAAATTGTTGATAAATCATTGCTATGATATATTTAAAGGCTGCTGGTGAACACTGCAAAACATAAATCAGAGAAGGTGGCATTTTAAACTAGTAAATAACAAGTAAATGAAAATATCATCACATAGATTTATAGAGTGCTTGACAACAAGGACCTCTGAGTGGTGTGTTGGGGTTTTTTTTGGTGGTGGTTTTTTTGGGTTTTTTTTTTTTGGAAAGAGCTCTAAATGGGAAACAACAAATACTGAAAGTCCACATTCTGACCCTGCATTTCTAAGGCAGCACCCTGTCACCAAAATTTGAATTATGACCATCTCCAGCTGAGAAGAATGGCAGAATCTGGCCCACAGTGTGTATCAACATCCACTCTGCTCAATTGTAAAAGAGTCTGGAGGACAAAGCACAAAGTGGTTTAGAGGGATGGGATGAGGCAGACCCATTCAGAGAGCTTAGAGTCTGTCCTAAGCAAAGGAGAAATCTTACCCTTGTGCAGACAAAGGAAAACAAAGCCAATGAAATCAAGCTGAGGGTATTCTGGCTATAAAGCACTGGGCTCAAGCTGCGGACACAAACAACAAGAAGCTGCAATGTGCCACTCTCATTGACTAGTGCCTACATTATTTTGGGGTGTGCAGGCTGAGAATTACCTAATGTGGAATTTCCTCTCCTACCAGTAAAATGCTGATAGCACACCACACACACTACTCTCAGGATGAGCTGTGCCTTTTTTGCACGTGCTGCAAACCGTGATGTTTGCTCAGGGACAAGGTGCCCCAAGGCGACCATCTCAAACCTCCCTTTCCTTTCTGTTGCTGGTGTTAAATGCTGGAGGACTCCCCTCTGCAGGCCCTCTCTGACACAGCTCCTCCCAGGGCATGGGACTGTTGAGAGAGGAAGGCATAAACCACATTTGCCTACCATCTCTCCGTCTGCACATGAGACTGCAGGAGGAATGGTCACAGTCAGTGTGCAGTCAAAGCCTGGCAAGGAAGACAGAAATTTCTGCTCTCTAAAGACATGCAGGGCAGCTTTTTTGGATCATGTGCAATGTTTACAGTTTCTTACACGTCACAGAGTTCTGCTGGGGTTTATCCAAGCTGCAGAAGTAATTTCATGAACATCTTTGCCATATGGAGTATTTAAGATGTTAAGAAACTAATTTGAAATATTAAGTTTTTTCTATCTTTAAAGTTTGTTCTCAGGTCTGGTACTTCCCACGTCAAGGAAGATGCTTCTCACTAGCAGGACCATCAGTAAGCCTCTTACAGAAGAGGAGTTACCTAGGACAGCTCAGCCTTGTGGTTCAATAGTCCCATAAGCATTAGACTAAGCCTAGGTTTTCTGCCATAAACATTCTTATCTGAGATATATGTGCATCTTGATGCATATATTATTTTCTAGAGCCGAGAGTGAAAGGGAAGGTTTTCCCTCCTCTGTGGAAGGTGGATTCCAGGCAAATTTGTTACACTTGTCAACTCCCATAAAGGAGAAAGGGTCCTACTCCCACTTTTTTTACTGCCATGCATTGAATTTACCAGCTTTTGTGTTTCAAAATCAAATTCTTCACATGGAATGGTGAAGAACTGTATGAGTGTGGATTCCCCTGGATGGGAAAACTAATGAATCCCACATTTTCAGTAAATCAACCCAGATTTCTACTGCACAGTCCTTTAACAGCCTCAAGGAAGGATATAAGGCAGTACAGCTCTGCATTCAGTTCTTTTTTTTTCATTTGGTGAAATTTTGTTGCCAACATCTCCCTTTTTTTTTAAATAAACACAGATAGGCTTTTTTATTAGCACTAATTTTCTAGCTGAGGTAAAGGATGGGGGAAGTTAAATTGATTTTAGAGAACGTTGTTTGCATAATTACTGAGATTATGCAGCTGCTACTATCTGCAGGTGTTAAGTGCTGGGCAAGATTTTTGTGTCACTTTGCAAATTTGAAAAAGCAAATTTTTAGTAACAGCCCTGTGCATTTTGAAGTATTTTAGGTAAGCTTCTGTTTCTGATTATTTTGGTCCAGTTATGGATCCATATGTTTGTGAAACTGAGTATCATACACCAAAAATACTTTTTGTACTATGATGCCATGGTCACAGGAGGAGAACAAGAGAGAGTAGCTCCCTCAATCTGCCCCTGAACAATGCATGACCTCTCTCTGCCTCTCCACATTCTTTGTAAAAGAGACTTTTAAACTATCACCTTGAGAAGCTGTGACCATGTTTGACTTCTTAGCATCAACCACACAAGTCGTGGTCCATCCAAGTCCAGTGGGAGGCTCAGCAGGGCCATCCATTCATATGTACATTACAGGTTTGCTATTAGCCTGTGGATTGAAGGAAACAAGCCTAATGTGATCAGAGGGTTTTCCTGTATGTCCATTTTTTTCTTAGCAGCTTCTGAACACTTTGGCCAACTTCCTCTGGGCTGAGGCAGTAGCAGTCTCTGCTGTGCTTCATAGATATTTCATCTGGATGGGTGGTAAAAAACAGGAGATAAGTCCTATTAATGAGCCTACAGAGGAATGGCAGGAAGAGTACAGCTGGTTTTTGTTTCACCTGGTAGCTTTGCCTTGATTTTTCTCAGTCTCCTTCACATCTCTAGCTTTTAAAAAAATGTGTGTATTCCGGAACAAAGTTTCTTTGTGAACCCTGAAATTCACTTTTCCAAGCCTCCCTCTCAAAGGCCATTTCTCTCAGCATTAGTATATTTTAGCTCTGCTTAGAGCCACCTATTAAAAGATGATATCTTGCCTGCCCTGTGAGTGCAATCTCTAGGTTTCCTGTTCTGCCTGGTGTTCATAAGCCCCTCCTGTAACTCCAGGTTAGAGGCTGATGACTGCTGCCATCTGAAACCCACTGCTGTTTCTGCCTTCTGCCTTGCTGAACACCCCTGACCTGGAGCCCTTGCCTCTCTCAAGATTGTCCTCCCTAGGGCTGGTCAGAAAGGAAACTATTTTCTCAACCAAAATGTAAATAAGTGAAGAGATTTTATGGATATTTCCATGGAAATTACCAACTTTCAGACAAAATATGAGCTTTCCTCTGAAAGTTTGGCTGTGAGTATCGATGTGTTTCACAACAGCACTGATTCAGGAGACTCATTTTCCTTCTGCTGCTATGGTGTGAGCAGATAGCCAAGATGATCCATCCCACAAGACAACCCAGCATCCCACATGAAGAAATCCTTGTACCCTGGCTCTGTGCTCATTTTCTATAACCTACCTTTCGACAACAAAAATCTGCACTTTACTGTGAGGAGGTGGCATTTTTCATGAAATAGTATAATTTAGCAAAGCACAAACTTTCCATCAAGAACAGCTTATATACATTTTTTACAGAGTTTGCTAGTCCCAAAATCTTTCCCTGGGGTCATCCTCAGGATGCACAGGAGCCCCAGGCATGTGCTGACAGACTGTTTCCAGCTCAACCCACCAAGAGAGACAGCAGCAAGTCAGCCCACCACCACTTGCTTTAGTTGAGTTGGTATCCACAAAGTGGATTTTCTAAGATGCAGCAGTGGCCTTTTTCCATTGTATTTTGATTACACTGTGAGTGAAATTCTTCTACCCAGGCACCTAAATATGAGTTAGGGGTTAGTGCCACTGCCAGCTGCCACTCCAGAAGGACCTGGGTTCCCCACTGGCCTTTTTGGGTGTGTTGAGAGGCCTGAATCAAGCCCTTGAACTGAGCAGAAGAAGATTTGGACACCTGGTTTACGGCTGGGAGTCCACATGCACACATCTAACTGCAAATTGCTGAGCTCTACAACTCAGGCCCATACTATGTCTTCAGTCTGATGCTATTTAGATCCAACCTGCTCATTGCCCTGCTTGCAATGCTCTATTTTGGGTGAGCCAAACTCTTCGTGGTGCTGTTGGAGGAGCACACACTGCACCAGCATGATGTGCAGATACTGAGCTTCCCCTCTTCACTGACTCCAGGTCTGCACTGCATTAAATTTACACCTCCGACACTGATAAATTCCTCTCGCAAACAAGGTGCTCTCCAGGGCTTATCCATTCACTGCAGTGTTATTCAGTCATAGCAAAACCCAAGAAATGGAATATGTCTTCTCTAACTCTGCCAGACAAGCATTTTGCATTTCATGAGGGCCGATTTATAATGGTTCTTGGCTGAGCTGAGAGCCGGCAAGTGAGGCAATCTGATTTCAGGCAGGGCAAGACTCATGATGAGGGAGTGCCTTATCACTCCACAGCCTTAGCAAAATACTCACCCACTGTCTGAGAAGTGGTTCACCCAGGCAGCTGACTTGGGCATAGCTGGTTCCACAATCCAGACAGTCACATGCAGGAGGGGAGTCACCCTGGACCCCAAAAGCACTTGAGGCATAATCTGCTCCTCCTTCTGCCACATTGCAGACACCCAGCTCTGGCCTCCTGCCCTGCTTTTGCTTCTTTCTTTACATCAGTATCTCACAGGCATCTCCTTCCCAACCCCATAATGATCTGCCTCCAGCATTTTCTGTAACAAACTCCTCCCATTCCTGCCAAAGCTGATGGAAACCCCCCATGCGTTAGAGGGAAGGTCAGAGCCCATGGCAGGAACCCAGCCCCATGAGTGAACAGAGTCATTACAGGGTTTGGGTACTTAAGGACTCTTGTGCTTAAACCAATTGTTTTTCTACTGAGGCTTCACGAACAACGAAAACAACAGCAGTGGTTGAGCCCACCCATGGCATGTTTTACATATCTCATCTTCCACACAGAGTCACCTTCACTGCTGTCTCATAATGCTGGAAATCGAGTTTACTGTCAGGACATGCCAAGTGGATGAAGCACTCTTTGGAGATGAGACTGAAGCAGCCCCATATGGAGAGCTCTTGAGCTAACAGGAAATCACTGGTGAGGTTCCTCAAGGAAATCACATTTGGAGCAATCTCAGGGAGTGTCTTAGGAATAGCTTTCAATCTGAATACAGACACTTGCTTTCAGACATCTTTGACAGCTCAAACTTTTCCATCATGTGCTCTTTAAAGAAATGAAAAACGCCTGTTAAAACAAAAGTACAGGGTGCAAGTGGGCCTCAACAGCCCAACAGTCCACTTCTGCTCACCCTCCTCACAAGGAGGAACATTAAATGCCCAGACCCCATGTGGGCCTGCTAGGAGGGCCAGTACTGTGCAGCCAGTCCAACAAGCAGAGACCCAGAGAGCCCCAGCTGTTTATCCTGTAGAAGAGACAGAGGGGGATGCAATTGCTTTTCTAGAAATGCCTGCTGGGGGGCAGAGGAGCTCCTCACCTCAAAAGACAATGCTGGCACAAGTTTAAATGACTATGAATAATTCAGTCTGGAAATTCAGATGAGAGGAGGGATCCAGCATCAGATTTTGTGTAGGAAAATGGGGAAAAGAGTGTAAACCTCTTCCTGACTGCAGCCTGCTGTGCTTATGAAAGCACAAGTGTGTCAGTGAGGTGAGCAGACAAGGGAGGTTAGGCTGGCAGGAAAATACAGGATTTTGAAATGGAAAAAAAAAATGAACACGTTCTCAGGGGGAGAAGCTGTTCTCCAAGACATTTTGTAGTGTCAGGAGTGCTCTGCACACAGGGGCCCTGAGACAAGCAGTGTGTAGCACACAGTTCTGCCCTTTGCTGCTCTGTGCTGCATGCCCCTATCAGTGTCAGCATGTTCCAGGCTAATGATGCCCCAGCAGTAAGATGATCGCTTTTCTCCTGATGCATGCCTTCTCTCCTGTTTTAAAATGCAAAATCACCAAGGATGAGCTTTGCAACTATACCATTGTGGACATTTCTGATGTCCCACGCTGAACGTGCCCATTATCCCATTTACAGCCCCGTCATTAGGCCAGCGAGATCCTGGCTTCCCTTCTTCCCTTATCTCCTGTGTGCAGTGCAGCATTTCTGCTCGTCTGTCACTCGGGTGTCTGAGCTTCTTTATCGTTGTATCTGCATATCTCTGCAGTGATACTTTGCCTGCATGCCAGGAACAGCTCTGTCATACCGCATGGAAAACAAAGCCCTCCTACAGCCTTTCTCCTGAAGAGTACTGAAGAGTGTCCCTGAAAATCTTTAAAAGAGAATAAGAATGTAAGTTGCTTCTGGTGTAAATTGCCTAGTTTCAAATTGCTCATGGCTAATTTATGTACTGAGGGAAAGATAGTTCAGTTCTTCCAATATTGAACACAAATTTTGTATCTATATAACATCATAAGGACCTACATATTGAATAAATAAAGCGTGAGTAGAGCAAGTCATGATTTAATACCACAAAATTATGTCACGATTAAATCACTAAATTCTTAGTCATGATTAAATCCTACTAAACCGTGCAGTGCAGGAACATTAGTGAGACCAGCTAAAGCTTTTCTCCTCCACCCTCAGAGGTTCCCACTCACCCCCCATTGCCCACCTTAAAGCTGTGTGCCAAGTATGGCAGTGCTGGGCCAGGGGGCTGCTGCAAGGCACAGCTTCCCCAGTAATGCTCTCCTCCAGGTTTACAGCAAATTTCCATCCCAAGCCATCTTTATAAAAATAAACTGCTCTCACTCTCATCTCCAAGTGGAAATGTTCCTCTGAGGCAGTGTATTTCATTTTTAAGTAATAGCCTGCGGTGGCTTTTTCCAAAGGCCCTTTACTGCCTGGGAGTGTTTGCATTTGGTGGGTGAACAGTGACATCTGCTGGGAAAAATCCCCGGGAGGTGGACTGTATTCTCAGGGTGTCCAGCATCCCTGCACAGCTCCATGTCCTGTACCTCCTGCATCACTCCCTCCCCTTCGTCCCTCTGCCAGCAGGGGCAGACAGGGCTCTTCCACTGCCCACAAGGCTCATTAGAGGAACACCATTCATTCCAGACAGGAATAATTAAGCCTATACAATAATTACCTGTCTGACTGTATTAAGGAGCAGTTCATAAAATTCACTAGGATTAAATCTATTTTCTTATTGCTTTTTCAAGTGCTGGAGCTGGCATGTGTGGGGGGGGCAAGGGGTCATGGCACACAGTGGCTGGGTGGCAGGAGCTTCTATCCACATCTCTGAGCATCGTGGTTCTTCATCTCTCTCCCACTTGCGCTACTCTGACTCCCCCACTGCCTTCCCTTTAATTATATTATATTTACAACAGGACTTATCTAAAAGTGAAATTCCCTAGCAGAATTGCCAGCAATAACTGACGAGGACTGTGTTACCCCAGGCACTGGGGTATCTTTTCAGCCAGAGTGCAGCACATCTCTGATGTCCTGTATAAATGACACAATACTACAATTTGCCTCCCATTAAAAAAAAAAAAAAAAAGGAAAAATACAATCTGCCACTCTGAGTGAAGCACTGGGCCTGCCATGCAGCAAGCTGCGCACTTTCTCAGCTTCTTTGAGGCATTAGAAATATACTTCTCAAAAACATTATGACATTAAAATGCATAAAAGCAGGATGCAGACACCATATAAGGCCTCCATTAGGGCCAGCAGCCCTCTGACAGTATGGTGGTGGCTAGGTGATTTTGCAAGAGCTCTGTCTTCTAGTTTCCCCTCTAATTTCCAAAGTGCCCAAGGACAGAGGTGTGTGGCTACAAGCCCATCCAGAATGATGCTCTATCTCCATGCTGATGTCCAGCTCCTTCCCATGCTGCTTGCCATAGGGTGTTGCTTGTGAGGCTCTGGCCCTGTGGAGGATACAGGCAAAGCACAGATTTTAAATAGGAGTTTTCTGAGGAAGGTAGCTCTGAATGACTCTGCCCACTGCAGCCCAAAAGCCTTCTGACTTGAAGGTATCAACACATAACCTACTTTCTTGCTTTGTTTATCAAAACCTGACCTACAGAAAGACACAGAGTTGTCTCAAGAAAAGTGAGAAATATCCTCAGAGAAGCTACTGAGAAACATCTGCAGTGAGGCAAACACCCCAAGGTGGGTGAAATGATCAGAACCAGGAAGAAAGAGATAAGATGCAAGGGGAGAATTTGGGAGACTCTCCCCCCAATTTTGAGAGAGGCAGACAGATAAGAGGGGAGAGACACTGAGGAGGAGAGATTGTGAAGGAAGGAAATATTGAAATAGGGGCCAGTCTTACAGTGCTTTTTCTATTTTCTCAACATGGCAGGGGGATTTTCACCTGAAATTTCACATGAAATTATACTTTTTAGCTAGGAAAAAAAAATAAACACATCTGACTTTCTGTTTGTGATCTGAAGAAGGAAAGAAAAGATTTTCAAAAGTAAAATCTTACAAAAGATTTTTTGGAAAAAGAAACCTTCATTTTCCTGTTACTGCTCTGTGACTCTTCCCACATAGCTGAGCATTTTCATATGAATCATCAGTTTACTCAGAAGAGTCAACACTCAGCTCACAGCACTGAGGAGGAAAGCTGGGACAGCCAGAGCCACAGCCTTGCTTGATTTAGACCACAGAGCTGGAGATGACACAGTGGGAGTCAGGGAGCCCTTTCAGACTCATGCACTGATACAGGGGGAGATCTGATGGGAACCCACAAGCAAAAGACAACTGAACAAAGCACTTAAGACAGCACCAGAAAATACATGTTTCTGCACAGGCAGGACCAACTTCTCCTGCTGTGAAGCAATCAGCATGCATCTGCTAGGCAAAAGCTGGTGTTTAAAGCAGGAAGAATGACTGCTAAACAAACTTGCACCGAGAAGGAGGCTGAGTAACCGAGCCCCAAAGAGCTGCACATATATGCATGTGTTTGGGTGTGCATTCAAATTTAGCATATTGGCAACAGCACTTCTGCAAAGCAGTCAGAATCTTGAAGTTAGCACCAAAAGAGTGAGGTTCAAAAAATAGGCTGAGGAGTCTTTCTTCTCTTCTTGCCAATAGTTTTTACCTTCTTCATGTTTCCAAGCTTTTCCATCAAGCTAGACAGGGTCAACTCTCTTTCTTACACTGAAACATGAGATGTTCTGCTGTTTCCTTTGATACTATCAGCTTTATAAAGACTGAGAACTGTAAGCTGGCGACCAGAGAGTAAGAAATGGCAGGCCTTTACTCCTTCATAATGCACAAATAGCTCCAGCAAAGGGCCAGAGAGACACAAAAACAATAAACAACCTCCTCTGGTCAGGGACAAGAAGAAAACCCAAAGCAGCATCATGAGGAAAGTAAAGTTGAAGGGTAAAATGCTGCACCTCTGAAACATGGTGTGAAACAGGGATTAAATGTCTCTCCACTCTTTTGTCTTAATTAGCAGCTCCTGCAGAGGACACTCTGGCCAGCCTTTCCAGGCTATGCTGTGAAAGAAAAAACCTCCAAGGATTTGAGGCAGCTGTGCTATGTGCAGAATCCCAATTACATCTAACTTCCAGTACTGCTTCAGTATGTTTGAAGTCCAGAAACCAGGACTAGAAGTAAATGCGCCGGGGTTGTAACAGGCTTGCTCTCTACTCAAAATTTCAGAGCTACCCTACTGTTAACATGCACTTTTCAAACAGGAGACTGCCTGGTTGAAAAGAGCCTCAGAGCTTGTTTTAAGTTTGTGAGCACTATCTGCATTGACTCCCAGTCTCCTTATCACAGTTCACTGCACTAAGAATACCTTGTCCCTTGAGTATTGTCCCCAACAGTGGCTTAAACGTGAGTCCTGCCATGACACCTTTATTGTCCCCAAGGGATTGCATTCTCCCAGATTGCCAAAATAAATAATGCAAAAAAAAGCCCTGAAAGTAGCAAAAAAAAAGCTTTCCAGCAAACTCAGCTATCATAGAGCATGGACATGGTGCTTCTGCAACCTGCTTCAGCATTGCCTCTCAGTGTACTGCACTTGCCACTGCAGTCTTTTCAAATACAGGCATGTTATCCTTCCTGCAAGGAGAGGTTAGAAAATGAGATGAACTCTTACAGTGACTTACTCCTACTGCAGCAACTGCTGTTAGGGATGTTAAGCCTGCCTGAGAGACTGGAAAAAGTGAAACAAGGTAAATAATGGTAAGCCATGAAGTCAAGCCTGGCTTTTGCACTAACAAGTTCATTTTCTCCCTCTCTTCTCTTCTGCAGCCCCCCTTCATAAGGGAAGGGTCTGACTGGGCCAGCTTTCTTCTCTTCTTCAAAGTGAAGTTCTTCTGCTGTTGTCACCCAAGATGTCTTTTTTTCCCTTTAACCTCTAGCAATTTCTAAGAAGACGAAATGTTTTTTATAAAAACAACAAACAAAAGATGAGGCCTTAGGCCAGGAGCATGGCACGGTTTCACTAAAGGACCAGAAAGAAGCAAAAGCATCAAGCAGCCCTCTCTGATCATGTTTCTGCATCGTGTTTCAGCTGCCTCCAAGCAGTTCAACTGGTGGGTTCAACTTCCAGCACTCGTGAGCAGATGGTACTTAGGTGGCGAAGCATTCCTGTTGTAACAGCCCAAACGCTTTTCAACAGTTTTCATAAATTGTGATGCAGCGTGGCACGGAGCTGCACGGGGAAAACGACTACCAAGCTAAAGGCAAGAGCATATGTGTAAGTGTGAGTTGTGGCTATCTGTGTGCACCGAAACAACATGGGGTGTTATCCTCCCTCTTCCTCCTCTCCCACTCAGGTGTCCAAGCACAGCCATATATGCTGTGTCTGGGTGTTCTCCTGGCTTTCCAGCTCTGGAGGTGCTGGATAATAATACATATCCATTATACCTGGATATAATTAATGCATTTCCTTACCACAGCTGGGACAGGAGCGAGAAACAACCGGCAAACGTTCTTTAAGAACATTGTTATTCTTTTCACACTCAAGTAATGAAATATAAACTCACAATAACTAGAAATACACACGGTAAGAGCTTGCCTCTGGTTAGTAGTCAGTGATTACTTCTTAAAAAAAAAAAACTGAAAAAATCAAAATGCAGGAAGATTACATTTCAAGTGCATTTTCAATGTGACAGAGATGGAAAATTCAGTCTATTCATTAGTTTATCATTAGTCTATCATGCTTTTTGGTAGTTGAGCCAACTTCAGTAAAGCAATTCCTGTTTTTTTGACTACAGCTGATTCTGGGATAAACACTTTTTAAAAACTGTTAACCATGAACTGACAGTAGAAAAATAAAGCTCATCTTTGACTAAAATATAACAAAAATATGTCATCTGTCATTCCCTTTTTCACCCTGGAGTTCCGTAACAGGAGTTACCTTGATAGGTCTATTCTTGTTTGGATATATAACTCATTGCAAACTCCATGACTTCTTATCAGTTTTGCAACTAATGCAACTAAAATGTCTTTTTTAATGACAGTCTGGATGGTTTTACTGTGTCTTTCAAGAAATACTGCTTTTATGAATCACAAAAGAAGATATTGTCTGCTTAAAAACCAAGAAAAACTTTTAAGAACTTTGAAAAATATATTGGCATTACAATACTTAGAGCTTGGTATTTCCTTGAAGAAGTATTTTTAACACCACCAGACTCCAAACCAAACAATTAACCTGACACTAGGTTCAGGTATTCCTGCCTGATCTAAACTTTAAAACTTCTTCGCTAACATACTCAACATGTTTTAAAAACACATTTTTATCCTTTTTTAGACAATCCAGAAGAACAAGCGTATCACTTAAGCTGTAAAGAACACTAGGACATTCAGCAATGTTATTCATAACTGGCTCCCATGAGCTCCAGTTCTTCAAATGTAGAAATGAAGCTAACCATGAATTAGTTCATGAGTTTGGCTCAAGTAGAAAGATCAGGAGTGTGACTCATACAAGCCCATGTTGGTTATTCCTTCTATGCTCAGATGATGTGTTAGCAGAGGTATAAAACAGAGGATATATGGGGGATTACAATGGCAAGGAAGAAGCAGCTGTTCTACCCATGCTTTTTCATTCTAAATTATAATTATATCAAAGTGATAACAATATCCTAGGAAGCAGTGCAGCATTTTCAGGCCTGAATTCATTTTTCACCTTAAGGCCTAGTCATTCAGCATGGCACCAACTGGAAAGTACTGATGTGTAAAACACAAGAACTGTCTTTGCCATCAATTAAAAGAAGATTAGCAAAGATATTGCACTTAAGACTCACAGTGGAAAGGTTTACCCCTCTTTTGAATGGATCAGTTATTGAAGCTTAAAGAGAACTACTTCAGATTTAGTTTTGCAAGCTCCCAGAATAGTTCTTATTCAAGATGCATGTAACATGTTCTGAACACTCCTTGGTTTTAATTAAAAGGAGAAATTCCACCCGGACTGTAAAACTATCATCCTGAAATAACATCTCTGAAGTTGGGGTCACTGAACCCAGACGACTCTGTTATATTCCCAAATTTTGTTTCTTCATCCCTTAAAGCAAAATAAATAATTTCTTTATATTGTCAAATTATTTCAAAACTGTTATGTTCTTTTGGGGAAAAGGAATTTTCACCTCTTTCCCGCACAGTGAATTAGAAGGACTCACTGTGAGCTTTCAAAAATGCTGCTGGGGTGCAGCCTGCCGTTTTTGACACGCTGCAGGAAGAGAAAATACTCAGATACACAACACCCATCAATCTAGGGGAGGAAACTGGGAAACATTTGCTTGCTGCTGTCCCTGTTTACTGATACTCACAACCTCATCACTCCCAAGGAGCCACTGAAAGGCATGTCAGGGCAGCTATCAGTCTTTGAGGAAGTCTCCAGCACACTTGGGACAAACCCTGGGACAATGATGCGCTCCTGGGTGGCAGCCCATAAGAAGCTGCACAGCTGGGGCTTCATATTTACTAGTTCAAACTATTATGGTATGCCTGTTCTCAAATAACACAAAGTTCCTTGTTAAGCCCTGGCCTTTGATGATCTACTCCAGATAAGTGGTTTTTTTGCCCTCAGCTTTGGGTGACAGCAGGCTCCAGGAGCAGTTCCCACAGGGCAGTGTGAAAGTGGTGACACCAGCTTTGCTTTTGTCTACCCATCACCACCATCCAGCATGACCCCAGCCCATTCTTTACCTCCATGTGCTCCTGCAGGCTTTAACGCCCCTGGTCAAAGCATGAATCTTGCACCTGCAATTTCCTGACATTAAAGTGTTGCTGTGGTAGGTCAGAGAAGAGCCTTCAAATCATTTTGAAGGTAGGAAGCCCAGAAAGTCACACTTCATCACCCTCATCACAATATCAGTGACAGTAATAGCAGCAGCAACAACAGTCACAGAGGCAGAGGGCAGCACATGATGCCCAGCTGTGCCACAGGCAGGCTCCAGCCTGCTCTAGAGGCAGCCAGCCTCAAGCCATCTGAACAGGACTGTTTTATACAGCCCTTCATACTGCCCTGGAGTAGCCAGGGCACAATTAATCTCTCAGCACTCACCTGCTGGTTTATCTGGACTAGTGAAATGGGCCCTGCCCTGACACTGAGGACAATAGGCAGAACCCTGTGTGTGGCAAACTCCTCTCCTCCCAAAATTAGGGTTACCATGTTCAGAGTGCTTGGCAGGAAGGGTCCTTGGGATATGCTGCTCTCCTGATTGTTCCCAGTATCTGCAGCTGGCAATCAGTACTAAAAACCTCATGCCAGCAGCCAGGACAACCCAGCCAAGCAGTGTGGGAAACCCCAGAGCAGTACTCAAACACATGCCCCGGCCTTATGAACCACAGATGTAGCTCAGATACCCAGTTTATGGTCACAACCTGCAGTGTCCTCGGATCCAATTCCTGCCAGGGAACCTCAGACACACTTTTTGTCTTTTTGTAAGAGTATACAAATCAAAAGCTGTCAGAAAGGTAGGGCTGCCTCTGGACCACTGGCCAGAAGTCTAAGCTTGTGAGCTGGTGGGAAACTAAGCAGATTCCCTCTGGAACTAGGCTCTCCAGCAGTCTAATGGTCCAGGAATTGCAAGCACTTGGCATTGTTAAAGTATACATCAAAAATAGCCAGGCATTGCCTATGCCTCTCCACTGTATGTTCCAATGGAGAGAGTGCTCCAGAAGGGAATGCAACAGGAAATGAAATGATCTGACATCTCTGTGGGAAGAAAAATAGATTTGAATTTGAAGGTCCAGAGAGGTAAGGGAAGCAGCAGAAAAGTTTTCCAGATATCCTGAATAAACCACCTTAAATTGTTAGGACAAAGTGCTGTGACATTGCTCTTGATGTAAAATCTGTCAGCCTGTTGCCATATCAGTACAGTGCAGGAGGCTTAGAGAGAGCAGCTTGAGCCACCAGCAAAGAAGAAAGGTTGAGTGTGCTGCTTGTGAAAAGCACCAGGACTGAGAGCTCCAAAAGTGAAAGGGCTTCACCTCTCTTTTCCACTACCTGGCACTAATGACACTGGGAGATGTTGCACAGCCCACCCACCCTCATAAATAAAGAGAACTCTGTGGGACCCACATACTGTAATAAGTCTTGAACCTAATAGCAGTGAGGATAAGAAAAGTCAGAGAAAAGGGTCTGAGAAAAAAAGTAATCCCTGCTGGCCTTTGAAGCTGCTCATTCCAACAGGGGAGAATAATGGAGCTGGACACAAATTCTCCAAAAGCCGTTACATTCATCCCAAGCCTCTCAAAGGAAATAGGACTCTTAAACACATCACCCTGGAAAATGTTATTCGTGTTGTCCTAAAGGAACGCCCAAAAAACCAAACCAAACACCCATCTAGCTAAAGGGAAGCACATGGACCAATGCCATCGGTTGTCCAGTTACTCCTAGCTCCTCCATTAGTATTTTCCTCTAAAAAGCCCAAATGCGATGTTTTTCTTTTCCCACTCTTCAATCTTATGTAGGGTATCAACCAACAATATAAGTTCATTTTAAAATAATGTGGTGTGTACTCATCCCATTACGATTCCATTATAACTGACACTGAATCATTGTTCTACATACAGGTAAGCACAGGAAGAAGCAGAAGCTCAAATAGTCCTTAGTTTTAAAAGTGCTGAAGTCTGAGTCACTGCTACACCATGGCTTACCAGAGGAGCAAAACCGGAATGTCCAAGAGATGTCTGCTTTACCTGACACACTCTTAAATTATCTAGCATCAGCATAGCATAGAACTTCAGCTAGAGACTGCAAAAACTGTTGTTTAAATAGTGTTTAAAGGTTTTGTCTGGTCTCAAGAATTAGCTCCAGAAGTAACCACCAAAGCTTACTTCGTCTGTTGAAAGCTGGCAGGTTTTGAGTGCCGAAACACACAACCAGCTCCTGGCTAAGGTGGAGGAGTGCAGTGTCCTCATGGCCTCAGAGTGCAACTGAATGCTGGCACAACTTTTGTGCTGGAGGAGTCAGGTTTTACAATGTAGAAAATAGAGCTGCTCCAACAAGAGGTGGTTATTTAATTATAGCACTTTAAAAGCGATGCTTTATCTTTAATAAACAAAGCATGTGCATGCAATTACATCATTTAAAATATCAACTACCTGTGCAGTGGAAAAATATTGCTCTCAATTGCTTTTTTAAAACACAGCTCAGCTCCATGCATGTGGTTTGTCTGCTCTCCAGTGCATGAAACTACTCCCTGAAAACCAAGATAAATATGCACAGGAGACAGGACCAAATTGCCTCAGGTCTTTCGCAGAGCAAAAGCTCCTAACAAGCTGTACTGTAACCAGCTGATATATGTACATAAATATACTGGCATCTCTCCAACGCTCAGTGAAACCTCTTAAGAGCTTCCTGGTGAGTTGGTTGAGCTCCATGTGGAATTCCTTTCCCACTCCTCTGTCAGTAACCACATCTCTAAACCAGAGACAGCGGGAGACAGTAGGAAAGCATTGCTCACCTGTAAAAAGCAGAATATCTTTAAGCTATGACAAAACATATTACATTTATCCACTACTGATGTTTCTACTTACCAACGCAGAGAGGCTGAGACACAGAGGTTCAGGGAGTTACCAGGGCTTACCTACAGCTGCAGTTTCTAACTAGTGATGTGGTGAGTGTTCAGAGGTGAGGAACAAACGTATTTTACCTGAACCATAGCCAAGTGCCCAAGCTAGCACTCCCACCAGCCCAGTGTGTGCTCCACAGGGACTTGCTGGGCTTGGAGACATGGCTATTAAAACTGGGAGTCACTGTTCCAGTGGAATGTATGGACCTGGAAGTCATTGTATCAGACAACCTTAAGTCTAAGGGGATTATTTTGGTTTAAAAAATCCCCATAATTTATTTACCACAGTAAAACCCCACAGGTATTTGAAAAAGTTATCATCTGAAGTCAGGTAGATTTTTTTTTTTTCCCCACAACTCAAAATCTTCTCTCTTTTGACACCACAGCAAGGCACAATGTGTGTTATGCTATTTTGGATCTACACATGCCTGAAATGTACATGTATTTAGACCAGACACCCATCACCTTCAAGTATGGGTAATACTCCGTTTTTCTCCTGTACTATTTTTGGATTTTCTTCCCTGCCCTACTATAAAACAACAGAATGATTGACAAGCAGACTTTTCCCTGGGAAATCAGATCAGAAAATATTTCACCAACTCTGTGCAGTTTAAAACTCCAAAGTGACCTTGGGGTTACCATGCTAAATTTTCTGAATATCTAGCAGCTGGGGCCAATCATAGCCCAAAATTAGGGAAAAGAATAGAAATTAGCAAGCAAAGAGCTGTCTTGGACACCGAAAGAGAAATACCAACTAGACATAGGCTGCCGAATTCTTATCCCGAAATGTATTTGAACCCCTCAGTCTAATCAGTACTCCCAGCCAAGATTCTCCTGCTGGAGTTATGCTCATTACCCAGGTCAGCCTTTTCCCATGAAAAAACCAGGGAGGAAAAAAGACTGTTCTCAACCCTGTTTAGCAAATATACAAGAGGCTTCTCTTCTAATCGATTTAGTTTTGAGTCTGTGTTATTTACATAACAAAGGATGAAATCTATTAAATCTTCATTAGAAGAAAGGCTCAAAACTGGTTGGCACAGCCCTAAAGTTTGCACTGCAATCCAAAGGCAGACTGACCTCTCTTCACTCACCTCCCTCTCTCCCTTCTTGCCTCACCTGGGAGCGCAACAGAGGCAGAATCTATCCCATGTTAATCTGCTGGTTCTCACCAAAAGAATCAGTAGACACAAGGATTTTGAATTAAGCAAATGAAGCAGAACACAGATTTGAAAACAAAGAAATGCCCTGACTGCTCACAGGTGCAAGAGGGTACTTGGGTAAGTCAATCCTTCCCCTCACACAGCTCTTTTCTTTTGCATGGGAACTGATGTGGCAGATGTTGAGGAGACCCAGAAACTGGAGTGACTTGGTTTGCAGGAATGTCTGCTCAGAGAATCTCCTGGGGCCTGGAGAGGGGTGGGAGCCTGATCAGCTCAGCAGGCTCCCCATGCTGTACCTAATCCCGAAGTAGCTCCAGGCAACCCTGGGATATTATGGGCAGGTACAGACAAACCTGGACTTGTTCTACCTGCCAGAGTGCTGGGACAGGAAGGACAGGAGCATGGCGTGGATGGCAGCTGGCTCAGGCATGCCAGATCACTGCATTAACCCAGCGTTGAACCGGAGCTCTGCTCCAAAAATACTTGGCTTTGCTCAGCACTAACACAGGTTTACAGCTTTCCAGAGCTAAGCTGTAAATCCATATGGGGAGGGACACTTCGCAGACTGACAAACTCAGGTCCCCGGCAGTTTGGGAATCCTTTTGCTATCTTCTGTCTCACACTGCAGGTGCCTAGAAACTGAAACGTGTTCTGCATAATGCCTAAATTATGAAGGTAGCCCCAGAAAATTACCGGCTGAGTACAACAATACAGCACAACCAGCATTTCGCTGGAGTGTTTGTAGGAAACAGAGTGTTTAAGGCAAGTCCAAAGGAGCAGCTGTTTTCATCCTGTTACTGCTCAACTGTGGGGCTGCTGAGCATTTTCTATAACATTATCTGAGCAGGGGCCAGGACAGCCAGCAAGATTAATATAGCTTGTTTTTTGGCTTTTCTGAGCCATGGCTTAATGAAATAAATTGGAATAGATTGAACAGAGTTGGCTAAGTGCCCAACACAAGCCTCGTCACCACTTGGGGAAGACTAACAGGCATCAGTATGAGAGGCTACAGGTTTTTGCTGCCAAGGGTTTTATTATATCTCTCCTGATTTACAGGGTCAGGCTTGGTAGGTCCTTACTCTGCAGCTCCATCTCTTGGCAAACACCAGGTACAAAACAGACTGCACAGGCTGTGCGTACTTCAGGCAGAGATGCATGATAAGTACTTTTCAATGCAAAATACTCCTCATTTCCTTAGCAATAACGGAGGGACATAATTCTCACCTAAAATAGAAGAGGGAATTCTCTCGTGTACTTCCTTCAGTGTTTGTTATGTTGCCCTGGCAACAGTCCTCAAGTAAGAAAATGGCAATTGAGAAAGAAGAAACAGGCATTTGTGGGGAGGATTTTCAGATTCTTTTTTAAAACACATAATTACATTTTTTGAACAGATACTATTTTACAGTAATGAGAAAAGATTTATCAGTTCTTGAGTAAGCATTTTTTATTTAAAAATAAAGTTTGTCATCTTCTTTTCTGACCCGCCAATATGCCTCTCTGATGGCTGATGTAATCATTAAATATCCAGCAACAGTGTTCTCTTTGTCTGTAGGTCAGTTATGTCTCAGGGAGAAAAACAAAAAGCCCACACATTGGCCATTGATTATTATTATTTTCTGCCCCACGGCTTTCTGCAGCCTATTTGACTGATGAGCTGACGGGCACCTGTGCTTCTGAGCAAACTTTAGTGATTTATCCTAGCTGATGAAGTGGTTTTGCCATAAGTACAGAACAGACAACCCAAGATTTTTTTAGACCTGCCAATGAAGCATGGTAATGCCTTCATCTGACCTGGAGTAAAAGCATTTTAAATATGTACAGTACTAAACGTAGAAGATTACTCAAGTTATCTTGCTATAAACTCAGGCTCTGGGAATGGAGAGGAATAAAATGTGGATACAAAACAGCCTCGGACAGCCAAGTGCAAAAGATTTTTTGCTGAAAAAGTTTGAAAATTAACAAAGAAATGGGAGAGTGAAGATGGTGGAAGGCAAAACAATTTAAGTGAATCAATAAAGGAACTTGGGTGAGATACCAGTAAAGCAAGATGCCATCACAGATGAATGCAGCATTTTCAAACAGAACATGGTGCTTTCTGAGAGGAAGAATACAAACTACATCTTCTGGCTTCCAAATTTAACTGTGAAGAGTAAGAAAAATGCTTGGGTGTCACTGGCATTTTGTCAGAGATGTCTCGTAGTGCTAAAAAGAGGAACAGTTAGGAAGGGAAAAGAATGGAACAGAGAAGAAATACTGAAAATACGTTTTGTTACCCAAACTGAGCACACCATGATCAGTTCCGAACACCTTGAGAAGGACAAAACAGACATGAAATGAGTTTAGAAGTGTCAGAGAAAACAGTTAAAGGCATTAAAAATTTCTAGATGAATAATAAAATCAAATCTCTTCACTTCAGAGAATGAAAAAGATAAAGGTGTTCAAATTAACGAATGGCACAAAGAAAGTAGGTTTTGCTTATCATTTCCCATCACAAAGGAGCAGAAGGGCATCTGCTGAAAATCAAAGACAAAGGATGAAGAACAATCCTTTCCCACAGCAACTATCTAGTGCTATTTCTTTCCACCAGAGACAACTGAGACTAGGAGTTAATTTTTGCAAATGAAAAAGGAATGGAAACTTTCATGAGAAAAAAAAAAAAGAGAATATATCAAGTGCTAAAAACAAAGATGCAATTTGATTTTAGTGGAGGATATCTTCCAGTGTACGCTGCTGGACATAAAGTGATCTTTGAAGATGGGCAAGAGCAAACTTTCTCCCCTCCAAGGAAATTCTATTTAACTATCATGCTCCAGAATTTCTAAGACCATTCACTGCCAAACCTGGCACTTTCCACTGTCCCAGAGAGGATGCTGCAGCAGATGCAGGAGTGGCTGGTTATGGAGCAACAGGTCTTGTTCTACTGTACCAGCAAACAGGAAAAATCTGGAAGGCACCAAATGTGGCCACAGGGAGACAAAAAGAGACAGAGTTTGCAGGAATGCAAAAATTAAAACCAGATCCACAGTTCAGTTCAGTTCCCACACATCCAGACTTTGAGAGAATAATGCTCCCACTTGAAAACCAGCAAGGGAAAACAGAGAGAAGCTCTGGGCACAATGGTCTTCAGGAGTGCCTTAGTTTAGGGCAAATTTGGGAGGAAACTTCCAAACAGGATCCCTCTAGAAAGCAAATTTAAGCGGCCTTTTTCCCCATTGGTTTGAGAGATATAAACCTTTTACAAGAGAAGTAGAAAAAAATGTTTATTTAACAAGCAAAGCACTCACAAACGTGAAAAAAAATGAACAATATTAAATAATGGAACCTCTCACTGTTCTGGAGAGATGGTAAATTCAGAGAGAGTCTCTTTTTCATGGGGTGTAGCTCAGCTCACTCAGTTTTTTGGGGCTCAGGTCTTTCTTTCTAGGGTTGGGGTCTGGTATCCCAGCCCCGGTGCAGCTTGGGGGGCCCCTGGACAATAGTCCTGGTGCTCCCAGACTGAACAATAGCTCAACAGTTCCAAAAAACTTTTGGCCCCAGCTAAGTAAAAAAAACTAACTAAAAGCAAAGGAGAGCTCTCTCCCCTGACCATGCTGCAGACAGCACAGTCCATGAGAAGGAATGCAGGGAGCAAGTGCAGTTTCTGCAAACAAACTCCGCGCTTCTTCTCCCCTCTCCTCACTCCCAGAACCAGTCTTAGAGGTGCAGAATATCCAGCATAAACAGAACAGTGGGGATACAAGTGGGGATACAAGCATTATAAAGTCACCCTAGGACAAGGAGAGATCAATAAACTGACACAAGCCACTGTGTCAAGTGAAGACTGGAGATGGTGTCTTTGCTCTAGAGAGGAACAAAGATACCCAGTATTTTGCTAACTGGTCTCACTTTTACCCCTGGCACTCACACATACTAATTCATACTCAGTTAATTGACAGCTTTCCTGTGGTTTTGCTATCATTGAAACACACTGTAAGAACAGATACATTAATTTCTTTTTTTTTCTTAGTGACTTGGCTAAAACCAAATGGTTTTTGGCTTTTTTTTTAAGATATTAAATAGAAAAACAGGACCAATTTTGGCATAGCTGCCACATTCCACTTCTTTCAGCTCTGTGTTAAACTTTTCAGTAAGGCCCACTGTGCTGCTCTCAGGGATTACATGAACAAGCAGGGATGTTTCACCACTTTTGGAGATTCCAGCCAGGAGTCCCCCTCTTTCTCTGGTGCTTGTTCAGGGACTCAGGGTGGGCCAAACACCCAGCCTACCAACAAAGATCTGTAAACACAAAGAGGTGGTGTAACACACACACATAATTACTCCATATTTCAGAAGTGTGACACCCTCCTCCTTGTTTCAGTGTGTTTTCAGAGAGGTTCTGTCTCTTCACAAGCAGCGACATTTCAGAGATTCTGAAATGCAACTGCTACTCCTTTGTTTGTGTGGATGGCTGTTTCAAGCATCAGTTCTGCTCCAGGTTTTTATCATTGTGCTATTTTAACTTCACTTCTCTCACACAATCTAATGCAGCATCCTCCCCAGCTAGCATGGTTAATTATGCATCTGCCCTGCTTGAAGAGGTGAACATAACATAGGCTTTTACATAACTAATGGGTAGCATTTTCCAAAAGTCTGGATGAAAAGATTCCCTTAGCACCTCTATCCATGCATTATATGGATATATATATGCATATATGTGTTTCTTTTTGCCTAGTGACTTGAAATTCCATGACATATAAAATCAGTTATTTGCCAGTAGTTTTCCTTTCCCTTTGAGAAGGGAATAAGACATTACTTGCTAGAAGTTCTTTCTTCTATAAAGGACAAGCTGCCTTTTTTGAGGGCCGTGCACTCGCTCCGAGATTTTCCCCATTTCTGCACAAGACTTCATCCTCCACTCTCAGCCAGAGGAGAGAGTCAGGCAGAGCAGCAGGGAAAAACAGCAAAGTACAGCCTGGGAAAATTGAGACATCTCTTTCCTTCAGTCCCTCGACACACACTGACAGAAAGAAATATGACTGAGAACACCATCGATCGGATCTGCTCTTTGATTTTTAATTTTTGTATAGAGGGACTGTTCCAGTACACAGGTAATGATCAGAAAGAGGATGAAGTTTTGCCATAATCAATATAAGCTTTGAACCAGTGCTTAGAATGGTTAGCATTTTAATACAGAGATATTTTGCTCTCCAGCATCAGGCCAGAATATTGACCAGCAGAAATACTTATTCACAGACCTTTCACAATCAGGTTCTCAGTCTGCATAAGATTTCTCAAGTTCGAGATAGATACAAGGATTTCAGTGGGAAAAAAAAAAAAGAGAAAAAAAAGTAAAGCCAAAACACTTTAAGCAGCTTAGAATGTATAAAACTTTTTGAACAGATGATGAACATCAATGAAACAGAAAAGACAACCTTGTCTACACAACCATCTACAGCTCAAACTCCTCTGCAGACAACAGCGGAATAAAGTATAAATAGAAAACCAAAAAACTTAGTAAGTCTGATATCTTCAGCCTTACTGAATCACTATCACTGGCATCAGGTGCTCTCATATCACCTGGTTCTGCATCCCTCTCCCTGTAAACTGATAATGTGCTTTCCTAGGTTCACTGAAGTTCATTTGAGACGGGCAGCTTGAGTTAAAAACTTAATTCAGTGAAGACCAAAGTGTTTGTGGCAGAGAATGAGCATGTGTATGAAACCTGAAACAAAAAGCAGAGGAAAAATCCCTTCTGCTGCTGCTCATCCTTTGGCTTGCCCTGCAGGCACCGCACCCAAAGACTTGGACCTGGTCTTAGATATACAGGTAACAGGGGGCAGGGAGTGGGGGCAGGGGGTGAAAGGGAACAACTTTCCTTCCTACTCAAGCCTTTACAAGTAGCAACAACTTCAGCTGGACAACTTTGCATCTGTGTCAATTAATGACAGCTCAGCAGTCAGGGAACTGTGCATCTTGTGAACCAATACTTGAGTGAAACCCCTCTTATCTGAAGGAAAGTAATTTACTTTGCCAAGCCAACTCAATTTGATTTTTCTAAAATAGAAAAACAGACCAGCTAAGCCAGAATGTAAACTTACAGAGCGATTTGGAAAAATTAAAAACTACTTTTGACAATCAGAAGGAAAATAAGAAGAGGGAAAATTATAATGTACCAAGCAGAGCAGAATGTGAGCTATCCATGCTAATGTAGAATTCTTTCTCATTTGTTTTCCAGGAGTGTCTTCAAAAATACTGAAATTTAGCCTCTACACCTCAGACTGGCAGCAAGAATGACAACAATAAAAATAAATCACCATACTTCAAAATCAAGAGAAAAACTAGTACTTTTAGGTTTTATTCACTGTCTTAATAACTTTTACTCTTAAAAACTCATAGAAATTTCAGTGAAATCACAAATTCATTGAATAAATTCATTGAATTTTTGAAAATCAGCAACCAGTCAAGTCCTGTGACAATGCTTTAGGCTCACTAAAAAGTCTGACAGAAATAAAAAAAAAGTGCTTGCATTTTTTCGGTGTTAGTTGTTATCAATTCCACTTCTGAATCCAAACAAGCATGCGTGCACACATGCATGCATGGATATACAACTTACAACTTTTTCATAATGGTTTCCTTCCTCCCACAAAAAAAAATTAAAAAAGAGGTTGTGTTGTTTTACGAATGCAGAATATTAGTAAACTCTGAATTAGTTCATTCCTGGTAAAGTCTATAAAAATCCTGTGTCCCCTCACTTGCTCCTTTACCTCACCGCACTTTTCAGACCCACTGTAGCAAGCCAGCCCCCAGCAAAAGTCCAGAGCCTTATCACATCCCTGAACCAGGCAAAATCATCAGCCCTGTGGTTTTGAATGAGTGGGGCAGCCAGGGGAAATGGAGGGAACAGAGGAAAAACTGCTGTATCACTGTGGAACGCTTGGCACCCCATTGCAGGAAATGAGACAGCAAAGTCAGCTGCAGTCAAGCCTAATCCTCAGTGGCAAGGGGGAGAGAAGCAAAGAGACAGATGAGGAGGAAACAGCAGGGATTTCCCCTTAGTAAAAATGATATTTGAAAGCACAAAGATATAAACTATTTTTGGGCTGCCTGGACATTTAGCAGGAGCTGGGGATTATGTGTGTGCAGGAGTTCAGAAGAAGCTGCAAGAGTTTTGGGAGGATCCTAAACTGAATGTAAAATGTATAAATCTCTGGTCTGCTGTGAGAGGGAAGCTGCAGTGGTTCATTTTAGCTGAAACAGGCTTCCTGGGACCTCTGTTTACCACAGTGACCATCATCATGGCAATGTTCAAGGCACCTGCTGTCTTCACCTCCTGCTTCTCTCTACAAAGGTATGACACAGGCACTTTCGTTGTCAATGCTCATGATTATTTTGCCTGTGAAACTCAATGCAAGGGTACCTAAATCCTCTTTTGTGAGACTCTCAGCTCAAAAGAAATACAAATGATAGCAAAATACCCCAGTTTAAGCTATCAGAAAGGCCTCTACCATTTCTACCTGTACTTTCTGGGGGTCCAGGGCACATTGTACCAAATGTGTGTGTGTGTTTGATGGGATAGTCCAGCTCCAAAGTCTGCCAGCAAGGAGAACTGACAGGCTCTAACAGAGGAATCTAGAGCAGGGACCCTAAAACATCCACATATCGCCTATTACACTGCAAAGGTGTCTGATAAACGCCACCAGCAGGAACTCTGCCCAGATTTGTTAAAGAACTACCTACTGATAAGGATTGCATGAGCTCTCCAGATACAGCTAAATCATGCCAGTGATTTTTTGCTGCCCTTGAAACTCTAAAATACGCAGTGAAAGTGGCTTCCTCCTTTTTTTTTTTCTAAGCATTGTTAAAAATCAGATTGCCCCATACGTTTTATATTTTCAGTACATTTGCTGGGATGGAGAATACTTTTGGGCAAAGTCTTTGTTTCCTTAAACATAATTCAGCTGTGCTACCCATACAGATGAACAGTTTTCAGAAGCAAGGTACAGATCAGTCCAGCAGTTAGTACAGACCTCTGTGGATTGTGTGGAATCTATGGATTCTTTGCCACGTGGATGATGTCCTTGCCTTGTATAATTTTTCAGTTTCAGTATTCTTTGTCCTCAGTTTATGCACCATTTCCCCATTTCTCCAGCCTTCCTTGAACAATCTCGAAATTAAGATTAGGCAGCAGCTAAACTGGAAGACTGCTCAGACCACCCCTGCACACCTTGCTGCAAACAATCTTCCCTGTTGGAAAATCTCTCCCCATTGCAGGGGCAGCTTCCCTCTAGCAGCAGTTCATGCAACGGGATTTTGGGAATGCTCTTCCTCACAAAATCCTAGCTGGATCATGCCACTGTGCATCAAAAAAAAAGAGCAGGGTCAACAGAGCAACTGCCTCACACTGCCCTTCTGCCTGAGAGAGGAGGCAGTCCTGTGGGTGGAGAGTGCTGGTCAGACAGAGTGAAGGAGGCAGGTGGTGCCAGACGGATCAGGCAGGCCTGCCAAGGGTTTCAGCCGTGTCCAGCTGCCTCCCTTCATGTTAACTCCTGCTGCCCCAGAGGGCATGGGAAACGCAAACCCCGGAGAAGAGCTGGCAATAACAAGGCGGTCAAAAGGCCACCACGGAGGAGTGGGGCAGTCTCCACCTTGGGCCTCTGCCCGCTACCCTCTAACCCCACATCCTCCCCAGACCTGCCAAAGGATCCTGTTTGAAACCTCTTGCTTGTTCATGAGCAGCCTTTCTGATGTCAACAGCCCCTCTGGCCTCAGAAAGGTCTCCTCAAAGTGACTGATGGTGTTGTCACAGGCTCAATCTACTCCCTTGTGCCTGGAGCTGCACTTCCATTACTCTAGGGCACTTCAGACCAAGCAATGGCTGAAGTTGAATAGCAATATGCCATCCAAGCACCATGTAAAAGACACCTGAATTCAGACCTGGAGTGGATTGGGACATCAGTCTGCAGGGTTCAGGGGAGGCAAGGGGCAGATGAGGACCAGCAACTGGACCAGGAAAAGGTAAAGAAGACCAGGAGGACAAAATGGGGAACACGGCTTTCAGCACTGTCAAGACAATGAGGAAAACAACATTTGGGGGAGTAGAACTGGAAAATTGGGACTGGCTGAGTAGTGAAAGCATGAAAGGGCAAAGAAGGGGCTGGTGTCCAGCAAGGCAATAGTAAGAGTGATGCATAAATAAAACATGGTACAAGAAGCACAGATGGCTGGGGAGAACCAGGGATGCAGAGAAAGGTGAGCATGTGGCATCAGGAGAGAGTAAGAGGTGCAAAGCAGCATGCAAAGAAAAAGTAGAAAGATTAAAGAAAAAGCTTTGGGAGCTGAGAGGCATTGAGGGTACTCCTTTTTCTCATTTTCTGTCCAGAAATTCCTAAGAAAGTTCCTGACAAAGCATCCCTGATGTCCCAAAAGCCCCCAGACAACCCACAAAGGGCAGCTGGCAGCTGCTGTCTACCACCTTCATTGCATACCAACCACAGGGAAATTGTTCTGCAGGGAAATTGACATTTTTGTCCTGGCTGTTAGCATGTCCACACGAATCAATAGTATGATAAATCCACACATCTTCTTTGCTTTTCAGAAACCCAGGCTTACAATCGTGTTTCCATCTGCCGCAGCATATAGCATCATGGAACCCCTGCACAGAGACTATGTATTAGGAGACATAATTTGCCAAGGACTCTGCTCCACTGTCTGAGTTCACTTCATTTTAGGAGAAGGGATTTAAAATTAAATATTTGGAGCCAATGCAACACATATGTCTTCCTGTTAAATTCAAGCACATGGAAGGAAAATATTTTGATTTTATTCTTCTGGAGGAAAAAAAAAATCATCACACTTCCAGAGTG